>PVKM010023201.1:0-20847 GCA_004027735.1 Carollia perspicillata | reverse complement strand
AGAGTCCCAAATGAGATGGACCCAAACAGGTCCACACAAAGACACATCATAATTAAAATGCCAAAGGTTAAAGATAAAAATCTGAAAAGCAGCAAGAGAAAAGAAGACAGTTACCTACAAACGAGTTCCCATAAGACTGTCAGCTGATTTCTCAAAAGAAACTTTGCAGGCTAAAAGGGATTGGCCAGAGTATTCAAATTCATGAAAAGAAAGGATCTACATCCAAGATTACTCTATCCAGCAAAACTATCATTTAGAATGGAAGGGGAGATAAGGTGCTTCCCAGACAGGGTAAACAAAGTAGTTCATCACCAAGCCCTTATTACATAAAATGTTAAAGGGACTTATTTAAGAAAAAAAAGCAGCTCAAAACTATGAATATTAAAGTGGCAACAAATTCACAGCCATCAACAACTGAATCTAAAAAAACAAACTAAGCAAAAACCAGAAGAGGAACAGAATCATAAGTATGGGCGTCATCTGGAGGGTTATCATTTGGGCAGGGGAAGGGGAAGAATGTGGAAAAAGGTACAGGGAATAAGAAGCATAAATTTGTAGGTACTAAATAGATAGGGATATGTTAAGAATAGTATAGAAAATGGAAAAGCCAAAGAACTTATATGCACGATTCATGGACATGAACTAAGGGGGGAACTGCTGGAAAGAATGGGGGTACTAGGTGAAGGGGGACAAAGTTGTCCCTAAGAATAGGGACAACTGTAATGGTATAATCAATAAAAATATTTTTTAAAAAAGAACATGTTATAATGTGATACTTAGACTACTACAAATTCCTGACCTCCAAGGTCTGAAAGATAATATTAATTTAATCTATCCAGTATTTAAAAGTGAAGACATTGATATTTCCTTCTCTTATAAGTGAAGAGCAAGTAGGAGAAAAAGAAAATTTAAAAGGACCAGTTAGACATGACTCGATGGCAACAGAAGTCAGAATAATGAATACCTTTAGATGAGAAGTAGGTTGACTGAGAAGAGTCACCACAAATGAACTTTTGGAAGTAACAGAAATGTTCTGTATTTTTATCTGGGTAGTGGTTCCACGAGTATAAACATAAGCAAAAATTCACTGAACTGCACACTTTGACTTAATGCATTTTATTTTATGTAAACCATACCTCAATTTAAAAAAGTATAAGCATCCAATATAAGCAAAGTACTATAATCAGAATAAAAGGTAAGAATCATGAAATCAGAACATTAGAAAATAACAATTTTCCAGGATCTAGCACTGCAGGGACTATAGTTAATAAGAATTTATTACAAAAGTTTAGTAAAAATTCCCAGATAGTTTGGAATATCCCTTCTGAACTGGGAAAAAAAACAACTTACATGGCAGTATTTTGCCTTCCAGAACAATATTCTGCCTTCCATAGTTTGGTTGCCATGGGGACCAAAACCAACCAACAGTTTTCCACATAGCACATGGTAATGTTATCAAAACATCAGGTTTGATGATCAAGAAGGTCTATGTTGCACCCTGGCTGGTGTAGCTCAGTGGATTCGGCACCTGCCTATGAACTGAAGGGTCAGTCACTGGTTCGATTCCCAGTCAGGGCACATGCCTGGGTTGTGGGCTGACACCCCAGTTCAGAGCATGCAAGAGGCAACCTTTTGACGTAGCTCTCACATCGATGTTTCTCTCCCTTTCTACCTCCCTTCCTTCTCTCTAAAAAAATTTTTTTTTAATCTTTAAAAAAAAAGAAAGAAAGAAAGGCTATGTTGCCCTTGCCAGGTGACTTAGTTGGTTGGCACATCATCCCATACAACAAAAGAATGTGGGTTCAATCACTGGTCAGGGCATATACCTAGGTTGTGTGTTCCATCCCCTATGGGGGCACAAATGGGAAGCAGCCCACAGATGTTTCTCTCTCATAAGCATCAATGTTTTTCTTTCTCTCTCTCTCCCTACCACTCTCTAAAATCCGTAACTCTCTAAACAGAATCAATAAAAATATATCCTTAAGTGCAGATTAAAAAGAAAAAGAAAGGCCATATCTGCTTGGTAAACCTGGCCAGACTAGAGTCTCTAGTCTAAGAACCCAAAGACCCCCAGGAAGAGTTTCAGCTTCCATTTTCAGCTACACGATAATACTGATTTTCTTTTAGATAAATATTCCTGTCCATACCTAGGTTCCTCCATAAACGAAATTCCATAACTGAAATGAAACTGGAAGGTCTTTGCTTCTTGATAACCTGTTTGTATTTCTGAGATGACAATGAAGAATATCAAAAGTTTATTTAGCCTTTTGGGATACTGATTTTTAAGCTGTTTATTAAGAAAAAGAAGACACTTTTGACCCTCCCCCCTTTCCTGCCTATGAGATTCAGAGGCAAGACCTTCTCCAGGAAGGAAGTCTTAGGATGTTCGCCTTAGCAGCGTAATTTGAACTGAGCACAGTGGACGGGAGAGCATCACCCAGAGGCCTGTTTACTAGTTCACCCCATGTCTCATTGTTTCTGGGTTGCCTAACAAAAAATTACCTCCCGCGTGTGTTCTGTTCTTCCTCAATTACCTGTAAATCACCCATTATCACTTTTCAAACATAAAATCCCATTCCCCTCCTCCACCAATTTTTCTCCTTTGTCCAAAATGTCATATACGCCCAATTTTAACTCACTATCTTTGAAATTTTCATGCTTATTCTGAATTTCCTATAAGCATGCATTAAACATTGATTTTCTCCTGTTAACCTGCCTCTATTAATTTGACTATTAGCCCAGTTAGAACTTAGAAGGTGGGAGAAAAAGTATTACGAATTACGAATATGTTTTTAGCCCCCACAACAATAATTCCAAATGTACCATTAAATGAATTCAAGAAATATTTTTAAATTATTAGAAAATAATATTGTCACATGCTAAATGAGATACTGCATCTTATTGTTAATGTGTCTTGACCTTGATTAGGCAGTGTGGTAACTTCAGAAATGGGAAGCTATCGTGTGGAACAACAAAAATAATTAACCCTTTTAAGAAGTCAATCAAGAAACTGAAGAACAAAGGATTGTAAGTTCTCTTGAAGTACTTCGCTTCTAGCATAATCATCAACTGTGCACAAACAGTCACACTGATCACCTGAGATCAGAAAGAAAAGGTCAAATCACAAATTCATAAGAAACGTGTTTCTTAAATTTCTGCCTTGGACCCCTACTCCTCTCAAAGATATAGTGTCTTGCGATTTTTAATGTTGTAGGCCAGCAGACTGAGTCTCTTTAGAACACATCTTTGCTTATAGATATGACCAAATATTCTGCAGGGCCTGTACAACTGCACTGACAAGTTACATTAGTCTACATTGAACGTTAAATAATCCCCAAATTACTTAGGCTGGTCATTATTTTATAAATAACCAATTTTAGCTGTCTACTAGTGCTGTCCAGCTCAGCCCATTGTGCAGGGCCTGCTTCTGCACCAAAACAATTTCATTGCATAAGTTTTACCACAGATATGATGCTGCTCGACTGTGATGCTCACCAGTATATCCAAATTGAAGCTACTGTGCAAA
Organism: Carollia perspicillata; assembly: GCA_004027735.1. NCBI lineage: Eukaryota > Metazoa > Chordata > Mammalia > Chiroptera > Phyllostomidae > Carollia > Carollia perspicillata. The sequence continues at coordinate 17,321 of PVKM010023201.1, read as the reverse complement.
TTTAAAAATCCATCTTCAAAAATAAAGCATATTTCTTATTCTTTTTAAGCCACATGAAATATCTATACCTATGTTTTTATAAAAATATGGAAGAAGAGGTTATAATGATACCTTTTTATCCTTTTTAGATAAAAAAAAGGCAAGCCCTTCTTTCTTTTCTAATAAACACTGTCATCACTGATCCTCCCTGTATCTCTTTGAAGGTTTAAGGACCATTACAGAACCCATAACAATAGATCCGTGACAGACTTCATCCTACCAATTAACACATTCTAAGGAGGCTGCCTGGATTCCTGTGTTCCCCCCCCCTTCTGAAGGCCTGGTTTTGACCACATTGACATACATCCCTGGGCTTAATAACCCAGTTAAGGGTCAGTCCCTTCCCTGGGATCAATTCCTTTGTAATTAGAGAAAAATACAAAGGCTGTTAATGACCTAAGGAAAGTGTTATGAACTCCAAGCCAATGAAATCATGACAGCAAGCAGATTTCTAAACAGCAAATAAGTGGAATCCATTTACTTACATGAAGATTCAGTGCCAAACATGGCTGGCTCCAAAGGCTGCTTTAAAAAAATATCGAAGAAAGAGGAAAAAGAGAAGAAGAAAAATTGAGGAGAATGTGCGTGTAAGAGTGAAGAGATGAGCCTCTGCACAGCAGGGGTTCTGAAGACAGACAATGCAGTCCAAGCTGTGTCCAGCTGCCAGATTCTCCTCTTACAAGCCTCAGTGTTCTCCCGTGTGACTGAGAAGCAAGGCTTCCTACAGCACCACAAACCAAAACCAAAGAGCTGCTTTTGGAAATCCAACAGAGAAAGGCAGGCCAACGTGGCTCTTCTGGGATGCGGTGCGGCAAGACTAGGTAGCAGCAGAGGCAGGGCTGGGAGCAGCAGCCACAGAGGATACAGCACTCCCCAGCCCTGCTGTGGCAGTAAGACAATAGCAGGGCTTATGCATACACTGATGACGTCAGAGACACTGCACAGACCAACTGCGCTGCTGAGCCAGAGGCTCCAGGGCCTTCAGGGGAACAGGCGATTCAAAGGGGAATCCCTTTTGTCACAGAATGCAGAAGACCCAAGAGGCACATATATATCCCCCCTCCTGACAAGATCTTCATTCTGTGATACTGGGCACTAAAAGAGACCTCAGTGAAATTTAAATATTGGCTTAATAGCAACTAACTACAAAAATATCATGCAGAGCAGTGTTCTTGGTTTTGTGCAGCAAGTAGGACTGCAAAGAAATAATATCAAAATGAGAAGAATAATCTGCCTTTAGAAATAACTATAGAACTCATTCTTTTTTTCTCTAGGCTGATGGTAGACAGATCAAGGATTGCACACTCAATCACAAAAATGTACAGATATGTATACTACTGAACACATATTTTGGGCATATACATACATACAAATATAACAGGCAAATAACAGTGTAAGTGCTTAGAACACTGTTTGACACAAAGTGAGCGCTCAAATGTTAGTGATTACAGCATTAGTTATTTTGCAACCATTATTCAAATGTGAAAACACTGCTCTGAATATATTTATGTACGTGTATTTCTCCTATCCTGTTCCTTTCACCTTATATTTCATTTTTTCTAATGAGAATTCCTGTCATTTTCCAGAGTAACTCAATCATTTCACAGCTATGTGTACACACCTGTGTACACCTGTTTGTAAGTGGGCATTTATGACAACTAACATAGTTCTTTTTGACCTACCCATGTGAAGAAATAACTGGAGATACTAATATTTTATCTCTTGACTCACTGCACAGATAAAAGCATTTATGCACTACCTTTACTCTTAGAAACCTCATTTTTAAAAAAAAAAAAGCTAGAAATATACAGACTTTCTTAGAATGTCTGTCCAACACAAGTAAAGAAACTTGGTTTTGATGTTTTAAAAAATACTGAAATATACAAAGTGTATGTGCATATATATGTTCCCATAATTCCACACTTTTAAAATAATATAAAGTAGGAAGCCCAAGAGCTCATTTCCTCTGCATCCGTTCATCCAAAGTATATAGTTTTTTCCAATATTTTCTTATGTTTACACAAAGATGTCTATATAATACAGCTTTTAAACATTAAATTCTAATATAAATGTGGAACTGAAAATTACGACCTAAAATATCATTATAGCTTCTCTGGTCAGTATTCATAGATCCATCTCATCCTTTTAATGGTTGCATAATATTCTATCGTGTGGAGCATAATTTATTCAAGGTAATTTGACCTTTATCTCACTGAAAATAAGAAAATACAATGATGTTACGTATAAGATGAAGAGTAAATATTTTGTTATAGAAAGAATAATAACAACTAATATTTACTGAATGTTTACTATGTGCCAGATACTATCCTGGGAACTTCACATGTATTAACTTATTTAATCATTATAATAGCCCTACAAGGTAGATACTATTACCATCCACACTTGATACATGGTGAAATAATTTGCCAAGGCCACTTAGGGTAGTAAATGATAAGCTAAGATTCAAACCTAGACAATCTGCTTCCAAAATACATGCTTTTAACTACACTCCCTAATGCCTCTTGAGATATGAATACATAATTACCAAAATTATACTTTAAGAATTCAACTAAAATGAAAGAAAAGTAGAAATTAATTTAAAATGTAGAGGAAAAAAATCCCTAAAAGAGAAAGGAAAATGACAGAAAGGACTATACCGAAAATTGTAAGAATTAAGAAAAACGCATCCCTCCCAAAATAATCAGTCAGGTCAACAACCAGGAGAGAATATCAATAACGGTGTTGAGATACACCGGTAGGAAGTGAGAAAGCGCAACATACTTCCAAAGGTTGAAACCAGAATGTTATCTCACATAAGATCTATTTCAATTGCATATCAAACGTTACCAGGAATAAGTCACACAAATAATGAGTAGGTGTAGCCATCAGAAAGGCAAGAGGAAAAGTAGAATGAGAAAATGATCCTTGGGTAAGAGAGACGTTCACACAGAAGCCACAGTCCAAGTGTGATCATTGTTCTGCTGACTTATTGGTAGAGCTCTTTTCTGAGCTCATACATGAGGGTGCATATATGCTCATATAAATGCATTTTTCTGAGCACCTGTATTTATTTCTTGGGACAAATTTCTAAGAGAAATAAAAGGCTGTAATGTTTTTCAAGAAGTCTATTTTTTAGAAAACTGTAACTATGTTAAAAACATTATGTATTTCACTTGCTAGCAAAACTGGACACAAATGACAACATCGGACTGGACACAAATGACAACATCTGACTCCTATTAAGCTTTCTATAATCTCTGAAGGCCTGAGGTGTTTCTAAACACTTGGGATCCATAGGTGACAAAACAGATTCCAAAAATTTAGTTTGCTCCAATTCCTTCCTCTAGTTAACTGGCATGAGCTCACAGAATGAAGACAAATTTTAATGTGCTGCCCAAGGAAAAAGAAATGGAACGAATAAAACTGATATGGTGTGCTCCACAACACTCAAAAAATCACATTAATACGTTCCAAAAGCAAAATGATCTTTAAATTACCCATTCTAATTATGTCTGCCTGCCTACAACCTTGCCCTTCCACTGGTTAAGACAGTACTGTTAATTTCAGGATAAAATTAGCAATGAAAGAAGATATCAATATTCAAAATAATTAGTGGTCAAAATAACTACTGTTAAATTAGAATACTATCGATAAAGGAAAATAATAGTGAAATCTCAAAGTAAGTTAATAGTCCCTATTAGATGAAGCCCCATTCACAAATTCCCTCAACGACTATTTCCTGGCAACCTACAACTCTGCACTGTAGGGGCACAGCCATGACCAAACTCCCTCGTCTACCTCCTCCATGGAGCTTTCATTCTCGTGGGTGAGAAAGACAAATGAATATGTAATAGTCAAGTAGTAGTATGCGTTCTAAAGAAAGATAAGAGGAATTCGAGGATGAAGAGTGATTGAATAGGAGGGTATTTTAGGGAAAATTGCCAGGTAACGCTATCCTTTCAAAAAGATGCTAATCATCAACTGAGCCTTTAGCAATTCGAAATCCTTTTGCTGGTTGAAGGTCTCATTTCAATGCTGATGGCTGCTGCAGATCAGGGTGCTGACTGTTGAAGGCTGAGGTGGTTGTGGCGATTTTTTAACATAAAACAACAATGAAGTCTGCCTCATCAACTGACTTCCTTTCCCAAACAATATCCCTGTAGCATGCAATGCTGTTTGACAGCATTTTACCCACGGTAGAACTTCTTTGAAAGCTGGAGCCAATCCTCTCAGACTCTGTTGCTGTTTCACCAACTAGGTTTATGTTATATTCCAAATCCTTTGTCGTCATTTCAACATTCTTCACAGTATCTTACCAAGAATAGATTCCATCACAAGAAATCACTTTCTTTGTTCATTCATAAGAAGCAACTCCTCAACCTCTGGCTGGGTGGCTCGGTTAGCTGGAGAGTCATTCTGTGCACCGAAAGTCTGCAGGTTTGATTTTCCCATCAGGGCACATACCTAGGTTGTGAGTTCAAACCCTGGTCAGGGCACATACAGGAAGCAGCCGATCAATGTTTCCCTCTCACATTGACGTTTCTTCCTCTCTCTCTCTCTTTCTCCCTCCCTTTCCTTCTAACAGCAATAAACATATCCTCAGGTGAGGATTATTAAAAAGAAAAAGAAGGAGGGAGAGGAGAAGCAATTGTTCATATGTTTTATCACAAGACTCCAGCAATTTAGTAACATCTTCAGGCTCCACTTCCAATTCTAGTCCTGCTATTTCCACCACAATTGCAGTTATTACTTCCTCTACTGAAGTCTTGAACCCCTCAAAGTCATCCATAAGGGTTGGAATCAACTTCTTCCAAACTCCTGTTAATGTTGGCATTTTGACCTTTTCCCAGGTATCACAGTTGTTCTTAATGGTGTCTAGAGTGATTAATTCTTTCCAGAAGGTTTTCAGTTTACTTTGCCCACATCCATCAGAGAAATCACGATCTATGGCAGCTATAGCCTTATGTGATGTATCTCTCAAATAACAGGAATTGAAACTCTCAATTACTCCTAATCCATGGGCTGCAGATTGATGCTGTGTTAGCAGGCATGAGAATAACATTAATCCCCATCAGCTCTTGGGTGACCAGATGCAATGTCGATGAGCAGTGACGTTTTGAAAAGAATCTTCTTTTCTGAGATGTAGGTCTCAACAGTGGACTTGAAATGTTCAGGAAACCACGTTCTAAACGGATGCCCTGTCCTCCAGCCTTGGTTGTTCCATTTATAAAGCACAGGTAGATTTAGTGTCATTCTTAAGGGCCTAGGATTTTTGGAACGGTAAATAAGCTAAACGAGCCCTGGCTTCAACTTAAAATAACCAGCTTTGAAGCTTTGAAGCCCCCTAAGAAAGTCCTAACGGACATCTTCTTCCAATATAAGACTGTTCCATCTACATGGAAAGTCTGCAGTCTGGTGTGGCCATTTCACAGTCTCGGCGAGATCTTCTGGATAACATCCTGCACCTTCTACATCGGCCCTCGCTGCTTCCCGTTGGACCCATATGCTACAGAGATGGCTTCTTTCCTTAAACCTCGTGAACTAAGTTCTGTGAGTCAAACTTTTCTTCTGCATCTTGCTTACTTGTCTCAGCCTTCACAGAACTGCAGACAGTTAGCCTGGCTCTGGGTTAGGCTTTGTCTTAAGGGAACAATGTGTCTGGTTTGATCTTTCATCCACTATAATTTTCTCTGTATCAGCAATAGGCTGTTCCACTAAATTCTCATTTGTGTGTTCAGTTGAGTAACACTTTTAATTTCCTTCAAAAACTTTTCCTTTGCCTTTATGAGTTGGCAAACTGATATTAAGATGTCTGGATGTGGGCCTCTCAAGGCTTTCGACATGCCCTACTCAGTAAGCTTACTCATTTCTAGCTTTTGATTTAAAGTGAGAGATGTGACTCTTCCTTTCACTTTAACACTTTGAGGCCATATTACTTGGCCTAATTTCAATATTGTCTCAGGATTAGGGAAGCTCAATGAAAGGGAAAAACACAAGAAAGAGCAGGTTGGTGAAGCAGTCAGAATACATTTATTAACTGAGCTATCTTAAATGGCCACAGTCTGAGATGCCCAGAAACAATCACAAAAGTGAAGTGGACCAAAGTTTTGCAATCCTGAAGCTACATTCTGGGATACGGATTTTAAGCTGTTTAAGAAACAAAAGATTCAGGAAGAACCTTTGACCCTCTCCCTTCCTGCCTAAGAGATTCAGATGGAAAGGCCTACTCCAGGAAAGAAATCTTAGGATGTTCACCTTAATTTAATATAAATTAAGTATAATAAATAGGAGGGCTTCCAGCAAGGGCCTGTTAGCAAAATACCGACTACATTCCATTGTTTCTGGGTTGCTTGGCAAAAATTTGACTGCCATGTGCATTCCACTCTTCCTCAACTACCAATAAATTGCCTATTCTCACTTCTTAAGTCTAGGACCCCCATTCCCCACTTTTCTCCTTTATTCAAAATGTCATATATACCCAATGATGGCAGACTGTCTTTGGAATTTTCATGCTTATGTGCATTCCCCATGCACATGTATTAAAATTTTGATTTTCTCCTGTTAATCTGTCTCTATTAATTTATTAACCCAACAAGAAGAATTTAGAAGATGAGAGGAAAAGCACCATGTTTTTAGCCCCCATAAATAGCAACGTCAAAGATCACAGATCATTATAACAAATATAACAATAACTTTTAAACAGTTTGAAATATTGCAATAATTAACAAAATGTGGCACAGACACAAAGTGAGCAAATACTGTTAAAAAACTGGTACCAATAGATTTGCTCTACACAGGTCACCATAAACTTTCGATTTGTAAAAAACACACTCTCTGTGAAGCACAATTAAGTGAATTAAAATGAGGTATGCCTATGCCTATACATTCACTCATTCGATAGTATGCATATTTGATCCATTTGAAACATCTGATTAATTTGTAAAGACACCAAATAAAGGTGCTTAAAAAACAATCCCTTAACACATATCTAAAACCTTCAACTCATTTGTCTGAGTCCTGAAACAGACATCTGATGGGAAGGATATATGGTCATTCCTGAGACACTCTATCTGACGTAATGTTTAAAGTCCCATTATGATATACACTGAGCATCATTTCCTTCATTGCCAAATGTTTTGATCTTCAGTGTGTCCTCACTAAAATTTTAAATTAAACTTTCAAAATGGCTACTTCTACTTCATCTTGATCCAATTCTATACCTTACCCAGAGACAAGATATAAATATTTTTTTAACATTTTAACAGCTTCCTTTTTTTCAAGCAACCTGAATGGTTAGACAATTTCCAATCTAGAGACTAAACATGCCCCCACATTGCAACTACTTTGAGGAAGATATGGTATTAGTTGTTTAGAGTGGTCTGGAGTAGTGGCATGCTTTGTTTTGCTTTGATGTTGCTACTTTCCTTTCCACTGAGTGAGTTTCTCCATAATTTCAAAGTTGACAATAACATAAAATATGGTTTCTAATTTTCAACATAATATCAAAAGTATGTATAGTGTAGAAATCTGAAAATGCTGGGCTCAATATCATCATTTAACAGATCTCCCCGATAATGTCATAGAATAAGTGAGCCCGCATCGCTTCCTCCAGCTGTCCAGTCGGTGCTGCACCCCCACAAGCAGATCCCGCTGCACCACCACACTGTCACGGTCGACAGCGCCTCGTCTCCTCACCCTCTCCTGTCACCGCGGCCCAGCAGGCCCACCTCACTTCCCAGACCTCAACCCTCTTTATCTCAATCCACGAGACAGGCTGGAAAGCTTTCCACAAGCTATAAAAATTTAATATAGTAATTTCTTCCTGGTAATTAAGATATGCAAATGGCTAAAACATTAATGCCATGATTGTTTTAAATGGTAAGCTCAAAATGCCTAATAATAACTGTCTTAATCTCCAAGTTTGTACAAACACTGATAGCCATTATCAGATGTCTCATAAAATGACATTTTATGCCTTCCACAATTTAGTACTGTTAGCATGGATTTTTCAAGTTCTTATCTAGTTATTTGAGTAGCACTGTTCTAAAAATTATTTTATTTTTCTCCTTTATATTTTATAATTCTTAAGTTACAGATATTTTAAGGAAATTCATTTTTAAAATAATTTTTAATAATGCTTATTGATTTTAGAGAGAGAGGAAGGGAGAGAGAGACAGAGAAACAGTGCCATGAGAGAAAAACATCAATTGGCTGCCTCCCATATGCACCACGACGGGGGTCAAACCCACCACCTGGGCACGTGCCCTCACTGGGAACCGACCTCCAACCTTTGGTGTTTGATGCTCCAACCAACTGAGTCACACCGGCCAGGGCATAAACAAATGCATTCTTAACAAAATGAGAACATAATGAAAACTTAACCTAGAAAGCATAATAGATTCATAAGTACATGGGTATCTATAAAACCTACAATCTGCAGTTATGTAATCTACACACCTCAGAAATCCAGTGGTTAAGAGCCAGGCTTTGGGTCAGACAGACAAGGTTCAAGTTGCACCTTCGCCATTTATTAGATGGATGATCCTAAACAAGTTTTTAAATCTCTTTAAGCCTTAGTTTGCTCATAAATTAAGTGACAAAGGTCCTAGATGAATGCTTGGAACATGATAACAGCTGATATGTAAACAGCATTTAATGTGTACCAGACATTGTTCTAATTCATGTATAAACTTATTTAACCAACACAACAACTCTATGAAGTATTATCCTCGAGAAAACTGAGGCATGGAGGATAAATAATTTACCTAAGGGCATACACTATACATACAAAATCCAGGATTCAACACAAGTAGCCTAGCTCAGAGTCCTTGGTGCTTAACCACTACAGAGTAGGTGATAAATAAATGGAAGCAAACAAGAAAAATCATTCCAAAAAAATAGCTTCATTCTTTCCAATAAAACCAATTCTGCAGTTTGCCAAATATTTTAGTTCAGAGTTTATAAAAATGATTTTATATTCTATGTTCAATTTCAATAAATGGAAAAATGAGAAAAACAGAATGAAAGAGGTAACATTTAAAGTTACTGTGATAGTTTACAATGAGGGATGCATTAGCCCATAAAGCAGAAGTACTCAAGTGCATAAAGTTGTAACCATAAAAGGACCTGCACTATACTGTCCCCCACTCGCAGCAACCACTAAATCCCTCCCTCTCTACTTTCTAGTTCTCCAAATGTCATAGTATATACTTGCCCAGTTTCTATAGAGTTTGAGCAGTTTCACCCTGACTGGTGTGGCTCAGTTAGGTATCATTCTGCAGAGCAAAAGGTCACCGGTTCAACTCCTGGTCAGAGCACATGCCTGGGTTGTGGGTTTAGTCCCTGGTTGGGATGGGGTGCATACAAGAGGCAACCGATTGATGTTTCTCTCACACATCAATGTTTCTCTTCCTCTCCTTCTCCCTCCCTTTCTCTCTCTCTAAAAATAAATAAAATCATCTTTTAAAAAAAAGAATTTGAACAGTTTCCTCTAACTTCAAAGATCACTAACTAGGAGAGCCTTCAACTAATCTCCCCACCCTCCTCCCCAAGAATCTTCTATATCCTCACCTCACTCTCAGCAAAGGAAACTTGATCATATATATGCCTGGATATACCAGTGTCCACAGCAACAACCACATCACTGTGCTCCCCACCACACAGCAGCAAGTCACCAGGGTCAGAGTCTTCTCTGGTCACTCGTTGTAGCCTCTGGCCCAGAGACCACTGCCCTAACGGCAACTGACCAACTCTGCAGCAGCCCACACTGCAACCCTGAAACCCCACTCCAGATTTCTGCTACAGTTTAACCCTTCATGGCCCAGGCTAGAAGAAGCATAGTCACTGAATCAAAAGACCAGGGACTTAGCCTCAGCACTGTCACTCATTAACTCTCTGGTCTGAGATCTGAGTCCTGGAACCTCTGTAGGTGTCCCTTCCCTCACTGGTAAAAAGAAGGAGATTGGACGGGATGATCCCTAAAATCTCATCTAACTCTAAGGATCTAGGATTCAACTTTAAACCAACTACAGCTGGATGAGAAAACCCAAGAAACTCCTGTAGGTAACTGCTTCTCATCCAGCCTTCCCCTCTTCCATCCTGCTGGGGCTGTGAACACCCCCCACCTCAGGTGTGGGAAGCCGGGGAGCCAGAGTACACTGTCCAAACCCAGTGCACTCACACTGAATGCCTGACGCTCCCAGAGAGCCTCCCCTGTTTACCGGCCCACTGGTCCTCTCTAGACAGGCCCCTGACCTAGAAACAAGTGAACGTATGCAAACATGAAACACACACAGAAATAATTTTTGAAGGTCCTGTCTACTAGAAGTTTCATGGTCTGGTAGGTCACAACTTTAGGACAACAAGGCCTGTGTGCCAGCCATACAGCTTCTGCAGGAAAGCCTGGACATGGAGTGCCACGTTTTCTGTAGGGGGCAGCTCAGGGGTGGAAACAAAGCTCTCCTGTCCCTCCCCTCTCCCCCTTTCACGGCTCTCCTACCTGGAGTCGTTCTTGCTCTTTGAGTCCACAGCCCCACCCCCTCCCAGAGAAGGACTATAAGCATGTCTCCACTTCACTCCTCTCTCTTAAACCCTAAAACCATAATTTTACCATATCTTGTATAATATTCCTGACCTATACGATAACTCATTTTATTGCACATGTTAAAACATTAGGATCGGATTATAAACACTAGCCCTGTTTTTCCAAATTTCAGAAATAAGATGGATTTTTCCTCCAATCTCTATTCTTACCCTCCTCACAAACAAGTCAGAGTTCAGTCAAACCGCAACTTCCCCCTTACTCTAGGTAAGAAGAAACTTTATCTAAGAGGTTGCTGCTCTCCCAAGCTTCTTATCACCCACCTCAGGCTGCACCTGCCTCAGCATTTCCTTCTCATGTTCTGTCGTCCTTGATTAGCTTCACTTATGATGCCCCGAGACTACCTCGAAATATGGGAGACTCAGCCCTAGCTGATGTGGTTCAGTGGACCGAATGCCAGCCTGCAACCACCCCAGTTGGGGGTGTGCAACAAGCAACCACACATTGATGCTTCTCTCCCTCTTTTTCTCTCTCCCTCCCTCCCCCTTTCTCTAAAAATAAATAAATAAAATATTTTTAAAAATATGAGAACACTATACTGCAAAAAGGATTCTTTGAAAAAAGATTTGAACACAGTGAGCCCGACTCCTCCCATGAGTGAGCTGTACCCCACATACCTCAACATTTTTAAGTAAGCCAGGACAGAGAAAAATCAAGCGCCAACCAGGTAACAAAGCAGTTCTATGAAATAAGAAGGGAACTCAACTGCTCAACTCAGTACCATCACCCAGACCAGTACTGTACATTCTCCATGGCAAAGTCAAGAACCATCTTCAGCAAGCACAAAAGCACAATTATAACCAAAGTCATGGTGAAACCTCCTCAAAGATCTACTTGACCAAACTCCAAATCTTCAGGTAAGGGTTCCTTCTGGACAGACAACTCCTATTTGTTGTTTTAAAAGAATGATGGCAATCGTGGCAAAACTCAAAGCTCTCCAGTGGCTACAAAACTCAGACTCCTTAGAAAATAGCAGGTCCACCCCTTTCTTACATGGGCACCAAGAGAACTCATATCAAGTAACCACAGCTAGAAAGAAAGGGGAAAAAACTTTTATAAGAGGTGGAGTATAGTCTCCCAACTACTGATTCTTTTATTTTTGAACTCCATCAGAAGATGACTGTAAAAAGAGACATTGGTTTAAATGGTTAAGGCCAACCAAAAAGAATAATTACACACACACACACACACACACACACACACACACACAGTCTTTGTGTGAAACTAAGTCATAAGAAACATGACTAAAATTATTAAATGCCTGATAAAAAACATGAAAGACCAAGATTTTTTCCCCCACAAATATGGATCCAACAATAAATACAGGGTCTGGAAGAAGTAAGGCCTGTTTTAATTTGAACATTTCACTTCAAATGTCACATGGTGTGCTTGAGTGTGATATTGCTATGTTACAGAATTACATGCTTATGAATTTGTAGTAAAATATTTTGTAACAAAAAAGGACATTATTTGTGCCACACCCTGTATTTTATTTTACACTTTGAAAGTGAGGGTCATTTTATATACATTTGAATCAAAGCTTTAGTGGAAATATCACAATAAAAATCCAAGTCCTCCACAACAAATAGAGAGGCACCCAAGCCAGACAAAAATCCCTCTGTAGATGCTTCTTTAAGCAAACCACATACCTTCCCATGTGGTTTTGGTCTGTTCACCTACCTGTCAAAAGGAACCACTGGAAAATAGCAAAGGGAGTCAAGGAAAATAGTCATGAATAGATTATTGTGAGTTTTCCCAGAGGCAAAAAACAGTGGAGAAATTCAAGAAATATGGTAGGATTCACCTAGGTTTTAGTAAAAAAGAACATCACAAACTTCCATGGTACTCCAAAACATAAATCACTCTTGGTGTTTTATACCGAATGTTGGCACTCTCTTTCTATAAAGGACCAAACAGCAAATATTTTAGATTTTGTGGGACCATCCAGTCGGTTACAACTACTCAACTCTGCAATTTTAGTATAAAAGTATATAAACAACACACAAACAAGTAAGTATAGCTACATTCCAGTAAAACTATTTAGCCTATGAAATTAGATTTCTTATTATTTTCATGTATCACGAGATATTATTCTTTTGAATTTTTTTCAACCATTTGAAAATACTTTAAAAAAAAAATTACCTCGCAAGCCATAAAAAAACAGGTGGCTTTTGGACTATACTTTGCCAACCTCTGTTCTGTAACCTTTACTCTGGTTGATTTGACCTTTCTCTGAAAGAGCTCTGATCTTCAATTAGGACTCTGCCCATTAACAAGATCCACAAAGGTTTCCACCAACAACTGCTTGATGGATGAAATCAAGAAAACTGTCATCCCAATTCCCTTCATTTCTAGTGATGCAATGAGCAACACCTGGTCTCAAAGCCCACACTAGAATATTCATCCCTGTCAATTAGAATTAGTGGTAAATGCTGAATTGACTTGTCAGAAAATCAGCTATTTTCAGGGTAACAAAAACATTTGCAACACACACATGTATATCTCTAGTCCTCAAAGATTCTATAAAAATGAAAATCATTCATTAAGATTCCTATCAAAAAACATATGAATGACCCATGGACATGGACAGTGAATGGTGTGGGGATTGACTGTAGGAGTGGAGGGTGGGCTGGGCAGAGCAAAGCAAAGGGGGAAAAATTGGGACAACTGTAATAGAACAACAATATAAATAAATAAATAAATCTTTAAAAATGTTTCTTTTTATTTCATTTTACTTACTTACTTTTAGAGAGCTGGGAAAGGAAAGGAGAAAGAAAGGGAGAGAAACATCAATGTGTGGTTGCCTCTTGCACACCCTCTACTGGGGGCCTGGCCCAGAACCCAAGCATGTTGCCTGACTGGGAATCAAATACCCAACCCTTCGGTTCATAGGCCATGCTCAACCCACTGAGCTACTCCAGCCAGGGCTAAAAAAGATTTCTAAATGTCCTTAATTGTGCCATAAGCCAGGAAATATTATTCAAAGTACACTCACAGTATAAAATGCAAGTAACATCTAGCTTGGTAAAAGCAAATATGGCTCTGTTCACCAATAGCTAAAAAGAATTCTTGAGAAACAAGAAACTCAAGATTTTCACCCAACTGTACAGTTACACAACAGTACCTCATTTACGAAATTAAGAAGTAGGTTTAGATTATTTCTGTGGTCTTTTCTACCTCTAAAATGCTTGTGATGAGTTACACTAATCATGATATCCAGCCTAAACCACTGAGAGTTTCAGCATTTTTCACTCTTCAGTATCCTTCAGATAAGAGGCAAGTAATTTCCTCTCTGCTCTTTTATCTCTGGCTTTTTGAAAGGTCATTAAACCTATATTTCTGATCAAGACAACTGCTGCCCTCTTAGCAGTAATCCAGTCTTAACACAGATATGAATAATACAAGAGAAAATATAAAAGCAATATAACATTTGAAAGATGTTTCCAGAGACAGACATCTGTGTCTGCTGAAACCATAATACTCAAGTTGTGGAGTTTCTCATAACAAAAGCATACCATCAGGTCCTTTAGCTACCAGAAAAATCTGTATTCAAAATTGCTTCATTTGTCCACAATGATCATATTGTTGGCCTACAGAAACCACACTACAGTCTGACTCTAGAATCAAGCAGACCCAGATTTAGTCCCTGCCACTGCAACTAAGAAACTGAAAGTTATTCACCTTCAAGCCTCATTTTCTCCATCTGTGGAACAGGAATGCTATTCCTAGTAGCAACGGATGTATAAATATTGATGTCTTTGGGAAGACTCTTTGTTGGGTTTGAAAAAATAACTTAGAAAACAACAGAAATAATATGATGGCATTTTGGAGGGTTTTTTTTTTAAGCATACAGTGGGAAACAGAAGGAAATTCTGACATATGTTACAATATGGATGAACCTTGAGGACATCAAGCTAAGCCAAATAAGCCAGTCACAGAAAGACATATACTATGCAATATTCCACTTACATGAGATACCAAGAATGGCCAAATTCATAAAGAAAATAGAATGATAGTTCCCTGAAGACGGTAGGAGGGGAAAGAGGAACTGTTGTTTAATGGGTATAGCACTTTAGCAAGACGAAAATAGTTCCGAAGATTGGTTGCACAACAATGGGACCAAACACTACTGAACTGTATAATTAAAAACTAATTAAGATGATAAATTTTATGTTATGTATATTTTACCACAATTTTAAAAAAAATTAAACACATGTTTTTAAAACAAAATAAATTTTAACACACTTTTTAAAAGCATACAGTATATATCTCTGGTAGTAGAATTACTGATAATTTTCACTTTCTACTTTGTTTTGTCACTGTTGCAAAAGCAGAACAAGCTCACTATGAAAAACGTCCAATCCAGAAAAAAATGGCATTTTCATTTTATGTGTGAAGTAAGCCTAAAAGCCTGAAAGTTGTGATATCTAGCAACTAAGGGTCCAATAAGTCTTGAAATACATTAAAATTAAACACTATAATCAGGAACTGAAAGAACTGAAATTCGGCATACTGGATCTTAAAACAACGCTTCATGTTCATCACTGTTTCCACAGTCCATTAGGCAGGAAGTATGATATGCAAACACGGAACTGAATCTCAGGGGTCTATCAGTAACGTCCTCTAGCATTTCATAAAAAAACTGACATACATAATCACTCATGAAAACTGAAAATGTCTTTATATTAACGGTGACAATCAACGTAAAGTCTGAGGAAAAACAAGGACCACTTATGACTCATTATCACAAGAAATAACTGGAGGTGAAGCAAATTGAAACAGGGCTAAACTTAGGATCATCAGCTTTTACATTTTCCTGCTCTGTACAACATTTAAAAATATTAGATTTTATTTTTATATACCATATGAATTACTAACATTAAAAAATTGGTTCTCATAATAAATCATAGGTAAAATTAGATTCAACAGACAGATGTCTTGGCATTTCATCAAGAATGTAAAAGATTCTAGAAACGTACATGTGTTTCTCTAAAAAAAAAAAAAAAAAAACTTACCTTGAAGACAAATCCTATAACAATGAACAAAATACAGAGACTAGTAAAATTTCCAAGCATTATACAGTAGCAATACACTTCAATATAACCGTGTTTCAAAATAGCTGAGGAAATAAGAAGAAAAATGTTTCCCATTTTTCTAGGCTTCCCAGCTTCCCATATGCTCTTTACCTAAAATATTCCTAATTGTACTTCGACCAAGTCTTTACAGAAATATAAAGTATCATAAATGTTTTCTCCTAACCAAAATATAAAGACATGTCATCTTTTTCATAGTTTCCTGTAACACATCCATTTTTTAAATTAGGTACCATTTTTAATTTATACTAAAGCACTTATCTCTAAAGCATTATAAGACAAAAAAATAAAGGCTCAAAGACATTCTTTAACACTACATATAAAGTATAAGTACACTAAATGTAAAATATAAAATAAGTATGAAAGAAAATGTTTTATTTCAATAATCAATAGTTAATTACCTAGAATCAATGTTAATTTGGAGACAGACTTCTTAAAGGTTACTATTAAGGTCATTTGAGGGCTAGTTCAATGATAGCTTCATCATTTTTCTCCTTGAGCAGAGAACAAGAACTTGGTTGCACAAGTGCCCTAACTCCACTCAAAGAATTAGGTTGATGAAGTATGTGGGAGGCATGAAGCCTTTGAATTTGGAATCAGTGCCTTCAGACTGAAGCATTCTTTTTTGATAGTTCATTCCAGTACCATAATGTAAATATATTTGCAGAAAGCATGTATTATCCTAACAATGATTGCTTTACATTTTCAACAACAGAAAATGTTTTCAAAGAAAAACAAAGATAAAAACTAACATTGAGTACTTTAGTATGTGTTACAGAAACAGAAGTACTATGAAAGAAATTTCATATATTACGTCACAATCATTTTCTCCATCTTTGCCATAAAATGAAGGACTCTATGTTAAAAGGCATAAAACAGTCAATCAAGGGCTGATTTTAAATTATTTAAATGCCTATCTATAGGCAATTAATTTCTTTTCAACATAAATAACATTTTCTGAATGTTACATTTTTGAATTAAGAGATTCGCCAAGCTGAATATTTCATCCTTTCTCTCCAGATATGGACAACAGGATGAAATGGTAAAATTCTGAACCGCGTTCATAATACAAAAAGAAGGCCAAAGAACCCTTTAGCTATCATCCTACATCAGTGATTATCATTGTCCAAGAAATCATTTTTAGGACATTGGGTATTTTCCTCCTTAATATACCAATTTTACTCCTTTATGTCCAAAAGGCAATGGTTTTCCATCTGGATCAGCTTATTCTCTCAAAAAATATATTACCTATACAAAATTCATCCAAAAAATATATTACCTTTACAATATACAATATTCATCCATAAAAATATATTACCTATATAATGTATATTACCTATACAATATTATATGAATTCTGTACAATTCATATAATTGTACAGAAACTTAAAACCTAAGTAGAATTTATAGTGGAATACCACAAGTCAGTTTTTTCATTTTGAAAAGTAAACAAAAGATAGCATCATTTTTAAAAGACCTGACCTCACCTTTGTAGAAACAACTGAAAATGGAAGAGAGACCTCTAAAACAGAGACTGCAGTCACCCTGCAAAGACACCCTCCAAGTGACATGAATTGGGTAAGTAGCAA
>PVKM010023200.1:0-21308 GCA_004027735.1 Carollia perspicillata | reverse complement strand
AAAATGTCTGACCAGCTGTCTGGGTCTCGCGGCCCAGACAAGCCGATACCCAAAGTCGCCCACCCCAGGGGTGTGCACTAACCAACGCAGACCAGTTCCAGTGCAGCAGGGACACCTCTGCCCAGCCTCACATTCTCCCGGGCTCGGCCTCCCGGGGTCTGGCTGGCCCCTCTGTCCCCTCCTCGGGTCGCGCACAGCAGTTTGGCTCTTCATGGCACTTTTCAGTGTGCCATCAACTGCCAAGTGTCCGTGGAGGTTTTGTCACTTGCCTGGGGGACACAGCTGGGAAGGGGCGGAGCTGACATTGAACCCAGACCTTCTGAGGTAGAAATCCAAGTTCGGACCCTATTCAGGCTGCTTACATCCGAAATGAGCCTGTCATGTTAGAGGGGCTCGTGGGCAAATTTAAAGACATTTTTAGAGTTACATACATGTTTAATTTAAGGTGGAACAGGAAAAAACGTGAACTAGCTCATCAAAGTAATCATTTCATGGAATTAATTGCAGGACAAGGCCAAATATAAAAGGTGAGCCAACAAAAGGGAAACACTCGGAAAATAAGCGTGAAGGAGGCACGGGGGCAGATCCAGGCCCCAAAGGCGGTGCATACATGGACACCTCCTGGGTAAGCAGTAAAGAGTTAACTTGTCCTGAATCCCCCTGCTTCTTACGGGGATGGCCCCAAGCTAATTAGAAGACACTGAAGGTTTTTGTTTTCTTTTTTTTTCTCTAAAACCAAAAGAGCGGAAATCCGGGACTTTTCTCTTATTTCTTTGAGCTCAGTGAGGGAACAAAACCTATTCATCAGTTCCATCCATAGGGTCAGTCAAAGGCTCTCAATTCCCAAGTGAGAGTCAGCTCTACCCCACAATCTGAAACCTGACCTGTGAGTGTGGCTGCCACCCAGCCAGTGACTGCTGTTCCCAGTGGCGCCGAGCCAGACACAAAGGCTGCACGCGAGTCAGGGCCCTGAGCTAGCACTTCGGCCCGGCTGCTCGGACCATGCCCCAGCAGTGGGGGTCACGGCAGTGCAAAACCACGACGGCTAGCGGTTAGGGGTACTCACTAGCAGGCAGGCGCCATGGCAAACGCTTCGCAACCCAACACGACAACCCCCACGGATACGCTCTGTCATCACCCTTACTTTACAGATAGGAGACTGAAGAACAGAGAGGTTAAGTGACTTGCCCCAGGTAACAAAGCTGGTGCAGGCTGCACCAGCACTCGGACACTCTGGTCGGACTCAAGAGCTCCTATGCGTACCATGCGGCTAGTTGTCACGAAGCCCTTTCTAGACATCGTTCCCTGTGATGCTCAAGACAGAGACCTGGGCTCTGGCCTGGCTCCAGCACTTACACATGAAGAAACCGGAGCTTTATGAGGTGAGGGTCCTCCAGGGCAACTGTAGGAAGTGGTAGAGATTCATTCTGACATGGGGGAGCCCAGGGATGGAGTACCCTCAAGCGCCCCTGACACGGGTGCTCCGTGACCCCACTTTGAAGACACTGCCCTCCATCATTCTGCCTCTGGCCAGCTGGTCAGACGAGAGGCAAGCAGTCTATGAAGCTGTGTGCCAAATTTAGTGTGTTTTTGTAGGGCCCACCAAGCTAAGAATGGTCTTTGTATCTTTAAATGGTTGAAAAAAAATCCAAAGAATACTGTTTCATGATGTGAAGATGACATGAAATTCAAATGTCAGTGCCCGTAAGTGAGGTTTGATTGGAACACAGTCCCGTTCATTCACTGACGCACGTGGCTGCTCCTGTGATGTAAGGGCGGGGTTGAGGAGCTGCAACAGACGCCACATGGCCCGTAAGGCTGGGAGTATTTACTATCTGGCCCTTTCCAGAGAAGTCTGCCGACACTGGTCTAGTCCACCCACCCCCAGCCAATGCAGGAATCCTCTTCACAGCTTCCCTCCCCTCTGGTCTCTGCTTTCACAGCTCCAGCAGTGGGGAGCTCACACCAAACAAGGAAGCCAGTTCCACCTTTGAGAGGTGGCGGGGACAGCTATCGGTGCTGCCGATGAACGCCTGCTGTAACACCACACTCTACCCTCCAGGCCTCATGGAATCAGTTCTATCATTCCCCTACAATGGCTCTCAGCTTCTCTCTTTCCTCTAGTGCCAACCCTTCCCTGTCCTCACCTGTCCCCTCAGTTGTCTCTCACTGATCCTCTGGGGACGGAGAACGGCGGTGCTGCTGCATTACGGATAAGGGCACGGGGATGCAGAGGGAACGTGACAGGAGCAGAGCTGGTGCTGGGACCCAGGCTTCCTGCCTCCCAGGCTGGTGGTCCCTTGATAATGTTGCTTGGGTGTCAAGTTTATTTTTAATGAAGCTTATTTATTTCTTTTTAGAGAGCAGGGAAGGGAGGGAGAAAGAGAGGGAGAGAAACATCGACGTTAGAGAGAAACACCAATGGGTTATCTTCTGTACATGCCCTGACCGGGGACCGAACCCACAACCAAGGCATGTGACCCGACCAGGAATGAAATTAGCAAGCTTTTGATTTGCAGGACGATGCCCAACCTACTAAGGTACACCAGCCAGGGCTGAGTGTCCAATTTGGTTTCCAGCTCAACACTCCCAAAATGGTGCCCCAGAGGGCCTGACGTATTCTCTTTCTAGTTGACATCTGTGGTCTCTTGTCTATGATTCCATCCTGTGGCTCGGTAGCTTGGCTTTGGTGGACCCAAGAGCAGCTCTCCCTGAGTTTTCGCCATCTCCCGTTCACCCCAGGACTCAGCCTTAGGCTCTGATCACATCCAGCTACCCCCACTACAGCTACCGGGGGTTGGTCCCCAGGGCTGCCCATCTTTCAGTCTGCTGGTTTGCAGCTTGCTTTCCTGAGTCAGCTGGGTCTCTGGCCCAAAGAGCCTGGGGTGAGCTGATGGCCAGAAATGGAAACTTGATTGGTGAGTTGTCTTGTAACATTTGTCTATAAAATGTGGCCAGTAAAATATGTCTTCATCACATAATGCCGTGAAAGGGTTTTGAAATTCTTGGAAGAAGAGTGCTGTGTCAAAACTGCCTGGTACTCATTCTCTGGGATGCTTTCAGCCACAGGCTGCCGCCCCTGGGAAGCGCCCCTGCTCACAGGTGAGGGTGAGTGACCTGGCGATGTGCCAGACCCACGAGTGCGCCACAGCCTGGTACGGAGCAGTAACTGTGGCTCTCGGAGGGTGGGGCCACTGTAAATTTCACCTAAGCATCGGTCTGCCCGAGGCAGCGTGGTGAGGGTGCAAGAGAGGAGCAGGGTTTGCAGCCGGAAAAGCCTGCGAGCTTGGGACTCACCAGGGACTCTGACCCCGATGAGCTGTGATACCTTCCCTCAGACTTACTGTTGGTGAAAGGTAAGAGATGGCCATATCTTGTAGGGTCACGGGGAAGAGTCATACCTAGGAGACTAGTATGGCCCCTGGCACGTGATACTTGCTCAGAAACTGTTACTTGCCTTCTCTCCTACTAGGGGCCAGGCCTCATACTAGACACGTAGGGTAAATAAGGTAGAGCCCTCGCTCTCAAGAAGTCCAGTCGTGCTGGGGAGATGCACTTGCACGTGACTAACATAATGGGACAGTGCCCTATTCGTGCGATGGTGACAGAAGAGCTACTGTTTCGCACACACTGGCAATAAGCCCGGCACACTCCAGGAAGTATCTCGCTTTCTTCTCACAACCACCTTGACGGGCAGATGCTGTTAGAAGCACCATTCCACCGAGAAGGAGGCGGAAGCTCAGAGCCCAAAGGCAGACAGTGAGGGAGCTCGAGGAACTGGGGGGGACCAGAGAGCACAAAAGCAATGGTTGGACCCAAAGGGGTCAGGGCCAGAGAAGAACTCAGGGAGGAGGTGACGATGCCCAGGGCTTTGAAGGACGCACACAGGAGTAGGCCGGGCCGCAGCACCAGAAGTCTGTGAATGACACCCCTGATGAATATAGAACCCGCTGAACTGGCTCAGCGGTGCCATTCCGTGGGGCTCTACTCTCAACGGGGTGGGTCGGCAGGCTTGAGAAGAGATCACTGTACTCCTGCAGCTTACAGAAGCACAGGCAGCTAATACTACGTCATCATTAATCAAAGACATCAGTGGTACCTCTGCTTCTTCATCTAAAAGAAAAAATATGGAATCCCGAGGGCATTAACTCAAAAGGCAGATATTCTTCATTTACTTTTACTTTTAGAGCCTCTTCTGCTTTGGGTCAGATCTCAGTGGCTCTGGGGAGTTCATCTCAGCTTTCCTATCATTTCACTGGGGTCCGGGGTGAGTCACGCTCTCTAGCTTCCCCTCTCTGGGCCTCAGTCTCCTGCGTAAAATCAAGGTGATGGGCTGGAACAGAGGTTTTCAATTGTGTGGTTTCCAATCCTGTGGAACTAGCTAGAAGTACCAACCCTAGGGCTCCCCCTCAGACCTGCGGAGTAGGAAACTCTGGGGGTGGGGCCCTGCCTGCAGATCTCTACAAGACCCCCAAGGGCTTTAGATGAGAATCCTGGGTTGGAAGAGCCCCAGGGCAAGCACCATTCCAGCAGTAACGCTTGGTTCGTGCTCTAAGATAGGATTTAGTATAGTTGTCTCAGGACAGAGTATTTCTTGCCCAAGGCAGGCAACCCTTCAGGGTAAGAAGTGAAGCTTTTTTTTGACCATTTAACGCCCAGAGTCCAGGGGAGCTTTTCTAAAAGGCCTCTGGAACATGTGGCTGGCTTGGACAGATTTTTTTTTCTTGGTCTTCACCTGAGGATAGGTTCAGTTATTTTTTAGGGAGAGGAGAGGAGGGAGAGGGAAACACCATTCGGTTGCCTCCTGTATGCTCCCCGACTGGGAATCAAACCCACAACCTTTTGGTGTACGGGATGACACTCCAACCCACTGAGCAAACCTGGCCAGGGCTAGGTTTTTTGTTTTGTTTTTTTTTTAAGTAGTAAGCCTCAGACTTGGCATGTGATGAAAGTGGTTGTATCTAGCTGGGGAAATAAAGATGAAAGGAGAGCTGCCTTCTCTTTTAGCTCCAAAACAATGACTCACTGGGGCGTGTGTGCTGTGTGTGTGGTGGTGGGGTGGTGGTCCTGAGAAGGCAGGTCCCCTCTCCTTGGTTCAGAAGCTTCCTGGTGTGTAAATCCTAGTGCCACACCCCTTTTGGAGAGATTTGATTACAAAACTTCAGAAGAGCCACTAACAGCCACGGTGGCGATTACAACACAGAGCTGGTCGACAGAATTAAGTTAGGTTTGGTTTTCAAGACAGTAAGCATGGAAAGAATGTCTTGTCTTAAAAGATCGAATTTTCCCAGTCTGGACTTCAGGCTAAAACCCATCAAAAAGGTGAAGAGAGAATTTCGCTGAACCGCCTGCGGTTTCCTCATGCAAGGAGGCACAGCCAGGCTATTCCTGATCAGGGTTAGCTGTTTGAGCCCCGGCCCTCGGTCCTCCCACGGTGCGCGGGGGAGTAAGGACCTGTGGGTCCCAGCCATTTCCAGAAACTCCCGAGCCTTACTTGTGGCATCTCAGTAACAATAACAATAAGGATTACCTCTTTCTTTTATATAGCATTGGCAACGTGCCAGGCACTGTGATAAATACTTTACATTTATTAACGAGTTGACTCTTCACAACAACCCCACGGAGATTGGGACCATTATTATCCCCTAATTACAGGTGAGGAAATCCAGGCACAGAGAGGTAACGTCACAGAACTAGTAAGCCTCCTGTCAACAGGGCGCAAGAGAGGCAGCAGACCTGGGCTCTGAGTAAGCCTGTGTCTGGGGCCAAAGTGCTCAGCTGTTCCATCCACTGAGGAATGAGGGAGGCATGATCGGGTGGTTTCTAATCTATGATCACGTCCAGCTCAGACTGTCGGCGACTCTGCGTCGAGCTGATGCTGGTGGGGTGAGGTCTGCCAGTGAAGGTACGTCCTCAGACCTTGGTCGCTAAGACTGGCCGCCCCGTCGAGCGGGTTCCCGGGTCTCGCCCGAGCCCGGGGGAGGCGGGGCTGCCAAGCACTGCCCTCCACCCATCAAGTCGCCGCCTAGACGCTAAGCCCTAGTCTCCGGTCCTGGGAGAATAGATTTCTAGCCCTTCTCAGATAACCAAGTCTGGACAGCCCAGCGAGTCAGGAAGGAAAGGGCAAGAGCCCAGGCGGCGCGACTCGAGTTGAGGAAGGGACGATGAAACAGTCGAGCAACCTGGTGATTGCACAACCACGTAGTCCCTTTAACCCTCTAAACTTTCTCCCTGGATTCGCGACCCCAGCAGCTGCACACTGGCTGAAAAACGGGTGTACCCGCCTCCCCTCTTTACCTATTGGTTGCCGTACGCATCCATCACAAGCCGAGGCTACGTGATGGGTCACTGGTTTTGTCGATCAAGATGGGCGGGAAAGTGGGCGGGGCTAGGCGCTGGAGAGAAGCGCCAGCCTGGTTCCCCCTCCCTTCCTTCCCTCAGATGCGCGACTGGGGACCTCCGGCGCCTGGAGGGGTTTAAGGCTGGACGCGGAGCCCTGCGGCATGGGTGGGAGAGGTTCCGGAGACTCACCTATGCGCTGTCCCACTGGAGAGCTGAAAGGGTTCCCCAGGAGAAAGTCCATCGCCGCGGCTGCCAGTGCCACCAACCCGTGGTATCAGCTGACAGCAACCGCCAGCAGCGCCGACCCGTCACGTGACGTGTCGGAAGGTCTGCGAGGAGGTGCCGGTGGGGGCGGAGCTGAGGGTGTCTGGAACTTGACCACAGGCCCCGCCCCTGACGTGGTTGCTAACTCACCCTCGGTGGACGTCACGCGCTACCTAGGGCAGGGAGCCTGGGGGCAGGGGCCTCTTTAAGCCACGCCCTCGAGCTTTTTTAAAGTTCAGGGGCGTGGCCTGACGATCTTGTAACACACCTGGAAAACCGGGTCTCAGACCTGACGAGTTAGTTGGGTAAGGTTACAGAGTAAGCTCAGAGTACAGTTCTCGCTTTTAAATGTCTTAGCCCTTGGGACCTCACTGTGAGTACACACCCACCCCGGGGTAGACATCCTCTTTGGCCTGTTATCGACCTGCCCTGATAGGACTCTTCCTATAGGAGGTCGAGGTCTCCCAGCTGCAACCAGACTTCTGGTTGCAGCCCAGATTCACTTATCTCAAATAGGAGCCAGGTGCCAGGAGTTTGAGCTCCCTTGACAGAAGGCCAGCTCGATGAGTTGCAGTTTGGGACGGCTTAGAGCTCAGGGTAGCAGAAAGCACACAGATGTTGCGAGTGGTGCCAGTAATTTACTGTGTTTCAAACAGCTTCCCATTTTCTCTGTATGCTGGAATTAGATCAAGGGCTCCCAACTTTTCTTATAGGTCTCAGGCTCTTTTGAGAATTTGAAGCCACAGTCTTTCTGAAGAGAAAAGGCAGAGATACAGCATAACTGTAGGGAGTTTCTGGGGGCTCTGAAGTACAGCTGTTGACCCCAAGTTAAGACTTAAGGCTTTCAAAGTCTTTCCCCAGCTTTGTAATTCTATCTTTGTCAACCTTTCTCTCTGGGCCTACATTAGATATCTGATCTGTTGGTTATGGTTTGTTTTTTTTTTCCTACTAAAGCCTCCAAAGGATACAAGAACCACTGCTTTGGTAGTCTGGCACTTTAGTATTTATTGATCATGTTGTTTGTAATCCTTAAATTTCAGAGGCTAGTAGTAAATAAACTGTGCACAAATTTATGATGATGGAAAATAACCTAATTATAACTTAGTCACTTCCGTGTGTTAACCTGTTTCACAGACATCAACCTGTTTAAGGGCTGATCTTTACGGTCCAGTATAAAAGTTTTATGGAAGTCATGTACTGCTGTGCTTTGGAAGTGTCTTAATAATGCACGTGAGACTTGTTAATAAATGCCCTTCCCCCCACTAGTCTAGATGCTTCTTGAGGGCTGAGATACTATGTCTAGTTTGCTCCCCACTGTTGTCCAGCACAGTAACCAACGTGAAAATTTAAATCACTTTCAATAATTCTTTTTGGACTGTAAGGGGAGGATGTATATGTAAAGTGAACTTCATGTCAGGTACCACCCACATTTTTCTTCATTTAAGAATACTGCTTGGTTGTAAGGAGTATATTTAGGATGAACTTCCTTTGGATTCTTCCATTAGTTGGTGTGGGGTGATTTTATCAGTTCTTGCCTTCCTGCATCACTTTGGTTTAAAGTGATTATGGGTGGAATATCTTGGCTTTACCGCCAAGAATTAAAACAGCCATAAGGTTTACCCTTCACAGGAAAAAAGCAGAAAGAACTCATTCCCTGACCCCCCAAACGGAATGGAATCATATCTATGTAAACAGAACACTACATAGCTTTTCTTTTAACGATTTTATTTATTTTTTAGAGAGGGGGGAGGGAGGGAGGCAGAGAAACATCTATCGGTTGCCTCTTGCATGTGCCTCAGCTGGGGACTGGGCTGAAACCAGGCCTGTGCCCTGACCTGGAATCGAACTGGTGACCTTTTGACTTGCTGGATGACGCCCAACCTACTGAGCCACACTAGTCAGGGCTACAAAACTTTTCAGTTAGATATGGAAATGTGTGAATTTTGTCAACACAATAGATAGGAACATAAATGGCAAATATTGGAAGACTTTTGATTTTTAAGTGTTTTAGCAATATTAATATCAAATGCCTTTCTGAAGGTAAAAATGTTTAGGTCCCTTAAGACTGACATACTGTGTAAATGTAATATAATCTATTATATCCTTTAAGTACTGTTAGGCAAAAATTAAGATACTTTGCCTCTGAAGTTTAAAGATAATAAATAGCACAACAAGTGAAGCCTGTATCATAAAATCCAGTTAGAAAAGGACATTTTGAATAATGAAAAGTTCTCAGACAGTTTTCCTACAGTCACATTTGCCCAATATTATAGATAATATTGTAGGATTCTGATGAGTTACATACATAATTTAACTCTGAAAGTGGTTTGGGGTTGTCTGTCCCAGTATGCTTGTTCTGGCTTTGCAATTTACTAGCTGTACAACCTTAGGAAAAGTAATTTTCTGCATCTGTCTCCTCATTTGTAAAGGGGAATAATACTCATAAGGCTTTGGGGAGGATTAGCTGAGATAAAATATACAAATTACTCTCTATAATAGTTATTCAGCAATATGATGGTTTCTTTCTTGCTGCCTCTCCATAAGAAATTAGAGCCTTTCAATCATAATATTTCATACTTACGATTATTAACAACTTGTGTTTGCATTAAAATTTTTACACCTTGAAAGGTCAAATCCCCATACATTAAATGTTCACAGTATTATTAAACATTCATGTCAGTGTGGCTGGCTGCTGGCTTCGAGACAGGGAAGTGACGTTAACACTATTTTACAGATGGGACTTTGGATATCTATAAAGATTAAGTGACCTATCTAACATCACCACGTCAGGACAGTACTGAAACAGCATAAAATAAATTGTGTTTAAACACGAGGCAGATGTGAACCTTACACAAGACTCGTATTTTCTTGAGTTAGGAGAACACAGTAGTGTTCATACAATTTTATTTGCTAATGAACACAGCTACACTTATCAGAGTCACTCGGTTTGTAATTTGCAAAAGAGAGAACAGGAGGGACTCCACAATGTCAAAGTTAATAGAAACAGAGCAAGATGTATGTTAGGACAATGGCTAAGATCAGAAACCTGACCTCTATTCCAGATGGATTTTTTTCTTTTTAAGAAAATTACAGGAGCATAGTGTGGAAAACAGGTTTTATACTTTCAGAGCAACTTTGGTTGGCAGCAGGGAAAAGATAGCTGAGACTGGACTATAAATATTAAAAATGTGATTTTTTAATAATATAAGTACAAAACTTTATTTCTTTATACAATTGTAATGGAATTTGGATCAAACCGCTAGGATTTATTTAAAAAAAAATAAAACAATGATATAAAAACTGCAAGAAGGTCTGAATCCAAAGTTTTTCCTCTAATAGTACCAAATGCCACAAGGTACAGATTACTATACAAATGTGTACAAATTTTACATACAAATACAATAGGATTGGACTTGAAAGGAAAACAAAAAGCAGGTCCTCGGCAGGATCTCCTGAATGACAGTGGTAGGACTGACTTCTGTCGGTGCTGATCCTGCCTTCCGGGCCCCTCCTGAGACCCTGTGTCAAACAGGGAACTCCCATGGGTGCAGATGAGACACGGCACAGGTTCTCACACACGAAATGAAAATAAGACTTCTGTTCTTGATTTTGGTTCCCAAACATTCCCGTTTCCTTCTGTTCCCCCAGTTAAATCTCAAAACTGCTCAACTGAAAACTGAGTTGAGAAAGGCAGTTAGCAGCCAGAACACCTTTAAGAAACAAAGCCCTGTGACCGCACTGGAGGGGAGCAAGGAAGGAGTCACACAGGACACGCTGCCCTGTCCTCAAACCCCAACTCTGACGCTGCAGAGCTCCATCTAGTGGGGGGAGAAAGCACAGTCACCTCCGTGCTGGCGACTGGCAGGGAATCTCACGTGTTTAACACTAGCCCTTCTGAAGGGCTCAACTGTCTTCTTTGGGACTGGGAAGCCAAAGTCAGGTTCTTTGGAAATAAGGGCAGCTGGGAATGGAAACATTCCTTTTTATTTTACTTTCTTGACATTATTCAATGATAAAGAATTAGTATCCTGGCATAATGATTCCTTTCTGAGGCACAATACCTTCAAATGCAGATGATTTGGAGTTGTCAGAGGAGGTCAGGGGAAGGAAGGGAGGAAAAAATAACACATCTGTATCTTCCACATGCTGTTGCTGGTGGAGGCTTTTGTTATTAAATTATATATACAGAAATTTACAGGATAAATTAAAATCTAAGAGATTTTAAAGAGTTAAATACACATAATTAAAACGCACATTCACACGCACACATAAATAAACCTACATGAGAATCAACTACTTTTTTTTTGCAATTCACTTATGTGTGGAATGCAGAACATGGTGTATCTGCCCACCAGGGGAGCCAATAAGATGAACCCAAGAATCCCGCTGGGCAAAGTTCATCTTCCACAGCCACCAAGCAACTAAGCGGAGCCTGTGAGGACTTGGTGGCTAAGCGAACACTGCCAATGGAAGATACCAGCTCTTCGTTCTGCAGGCCAAAGACTCGGGACCAGCTCCCAACATACGAGCCGACGGCATCGACAGCTGTATGCTCTTCAAGGTGTTTACACCGTCAGGGCTCGCAGAGCTCCTCGGCCCTACTGAGGCTGCCAATGATCGTAACACATCTTGAGACATGGACGCCTGTACAGCAGGGAGTGGAATGAACCCCCCACTAGGATCACCTAAGCCATTGCAATAACTCTAAGATGGGAAGGATTTTATCACCTCCCACCTAAGATGCTTCAAGCTGAAAGGTTTTTGCACTTTCAGTCACCTGGCATCTACCCATAATCTTAACTGCTACATCTCAGACCGCGAGACAGGTAAGGCAAATGGTCGGTGATGGGTCTGGAGGTACGACTGAGTTCGGAAAGAAAATCACATTTGAGCTGTCCATAAAGAGATGCACTTGGCACCCAGAACAAGCCCCCAGCCCCCAAGTTACATTGATTTTTAAGGCAGATTTATCCACCACAGGAGAAAAAAGAATCCTAAGCCCATATTCACGCCAAGGCTTCCTCTTGGCTAAACCTTTGCCATTTCATAAGGTTATTAAAAACAAAGTAGTTACAGTCCTATGTATATATTGTACATTATATATATATATATGCATATGTATATGTATATAAAAATTTAAAACCTACACCCAGCAGCCGGCGAAGAGATCTGGAACAGTCCCCCACACACACCAGCAATGGGGTAGGGCAAGGTTCCTGTCCCAGGGTGCTCTGCTGTCACAGTCCAGGCATGATGTAAGCAATGTTGTCTAGTGTGTTTGACTGCAAAACAAAGGGAGAAGGTTCAGCAGAAGAGTCCTAAGCCTTAGTTCCCTGACACACGCGTCTCTGTTCAGGAGAGAGATGAGAAAGAAAAACCGGAGTCTGAGAACACGGGGAGAATGAAGATGGCAGCCTGCTGTCTGTTATGCTAGTTTTTCTGTTCACTTTGCCCACTGACCCCAGTAAAAAAGAAGCAGAAGGCTCTTGCACTTTCTTTACATGTAGAAGAACAAACAGGAAACACCGGCGTTGTGGTACCTCAAGGGCTAGAACGCTTCTCTCCACTGCACTGTTCAGGGGATGGCATGCTTTCTAGCCTCCCCGGAACACGGCATGCGTTCAGCAGTAGAGTCTCTCGTCCTGGGCCGAACCATGAACGGAGCCTGTATGCTAGATGCCAGGGAGCCTTACAAGCTTGTGCCTGACAAACTCTTTAAGACAGGGTCTCTCTGGCTCCCAAGGGCTCTGGCCCGCCCCCCAAGTCCAAGGAAAACAAGGAAAACTCACCAAGACCTGTTTGGGACAGCCATTCAGCTCAGGTAGTTGTGTGGTCAGACACGCCAAGGGGCCAAGTGCACAGATAATGGAATCCAGAAGCACTGACAAACTGCCGGACACAGCCACCATACCCTGAAAGGGACAGTGTTAGAAGGAGTCGGTTGTAACTGAATCACACGCCTGACACGCCCTCTGCACTACGGTTGACTTCTTCACATTCTGAGTCTGAGGCAATTCTAGGAAACTTGCAGCAGAAATGGAAGGTATCTGCTTTGATAACTCTGTAAGTTGTTTAAGAAGAAAACTTTTACATCAGTCTCAGGTTTCTTTTCCAAATTTCTTACCCATCTTACCCTCTACACAACCTTGGGTTAGTCATGAATAGCAGAACAACACCTATCCTTAGGAGTAGTAACAACTGCCTTGCCTACTCTAGAGAGCTGCAGGGAAGATCTGTGGAGATCAGGTATGTAGAAGTATTTTTCTTATGAAGGTCTCAAAAACAGCACAAATGTGATGACTGTGAGCATGCTACAGCCTCACACATTGACATTTAATGTAAACATGCACATACTTCTCCAGATATGTGGCAAGAAGTGGTATCATGCACTGATGACATCACCTTCCTGGGTTGATGTGCTCATTCTTAAAAAGAAATGTGGTTCCTTTCAAATTTTAACATCTTATAAGGTTCACACTGTCTATATGTCTGTGATTCAAAGAGGTAAGAAGCAAGACTGGTTGTGCAAATGCCGCTGCCCAGCTCTTGTACACTCCGCTTCACCGAGAAGCGCTGTGAGCCTCCGCCTCCTCGGGAGGCTGCACAGCAGAGTTCTGCGGAGACTGAGCTCTGGGTCAGGACTGCTGCGGCCGGGAGCTGGCTAGTCCACCACGGACTGTGTACCGGGGTGAGCTGCTCACTCTGCTGTGCCTGCGGACTAGATTACTCACGGCATCGTAGCCCAGGTGGGATGAAGTGAGACAACAGACAGGAAGTACTCATGCCTGGAACATGGTATGTGCTCAGAAGTATTGGTAACTTTTACTATTAATCAACACCTTCATCTCCAGAATGGCGCTTCTGGCTGCCTGCTAGGTTTCCCATTTTGGATATTTCTCAATCTTGACATGCTGTAATGAGAACTACCCCTTCTTTCTACTGAAGTCACTACCACTCCTTCCCCCACCTACTCGCAAGGCCTTGCTCTCACCCCCCGTCTGGTGTCTCCTTCCTCCCACTGCCGGGGGTGGCACTACGGGGACGGGTTGAGAGCAGGGACCCTGAACCACAAATTCAGGCCTCTGCTTCAGCCCCTAGAGGCTGAATTTCAGATCTAGTTCATTAAGCCTAAGTCTTTGCTGCTTCTTTTTTCTTCTATACAATAGGAGGATCAAAGACTCTGCCTCACAAGGCTGCAGTGTGAATTAAATGAAAGGATCCATATGAGGCACTCTGAAGCAAAGCTGGTGGAGCAACCACTCAAAGATGATGAGCTGTTAGTAATACTACTCCGTCACTTTTGCCTTACAGGTCATCATAGCTAGTATCTTATGTCTGGCTCTCCTGACGGACAATAAGCAACTTGAAGGCAGGCACCACGTCCTATTCCTTTTCATAGCCTTCCAGTTACTACTGGTGTTTCACCTACAGTAAGCTCTCAAATAACACTTACTGGATTAATTAAAATCTTTGTTGTATCTAGACAAGAGTATGGTTACAACTTCTCCCCAATTCTGGTTTCTTTTCACTCAGTCTGAACAGAAGCTATTCTCAGAGAAAACCAAACGAGAGCTCTGATCACCTCCCTACCCATCGACACCCCTGCAGTCTCTGAGCCGCAAAGTGCAGACACCCCACGATGCCCGGTAAGACCCTCTGCAGTTTGGGCTGTAGCCTTGCTATTCAGCCTTCCCTTCACCTTTCGCACTGGATGGCCCAGCTTTTCATCATTTTAGCAGCAAAACCCATTTTCAAATAAAACCTTATGCAGACCCCAATACATAAAAGAGCTACAAGATCTGGTTACAGGGGGAGCGGGCTCCTTCCTGGACCTCCTTCAACCCATTTTGCAGAAGACCCTGAGGCTGAGCAGCAGATGTGCACGGTTCCCTGGGTTTGCAAGGCCTCTCGCTAACACCTCCACGGGACAAACTCCTGCTCGTCTGCCCTTCCAGCCCTTGGGCGGAAGGGTGCCTCCCAGCACATAGCCTCTCCGACCCCCTAATCGCCCTGTCCTCCATCACCGCTCTGGCCCAGCTGGCGCAGAACACCGGAGTGAGGACAGGTCAGCGGTGAGGCAGGCTGGGCTCTGTCACCAACTGCTGTGTCACATTTCATTAGGCTCAGGTATTCGACTTTTAAGTGAGCAAACTGTGTAAAATTGCTGTTCCACAAGTGCAGTATGTAACTGCAGATGGCATACAGGTGAACATGAATTATTTAGAAAGATCTCCATTTTGATGTATATTAGGAAAAAAACAGAATATCACATCCATGATATTTAGGATATCATTGTGAAAGCATGGACAGATTTATGTTCATAAACATATAAAGTAAATAATAGTATAAGTGGTACACGAAAATTGCAAAATTATGAGGGTACGTGCAAATGCTAAAGTCTTGGGAAAAGTGGAGCAGAGGGGAAAGGGGGAATGACTGCGAGTGCGTGTGGGGTTTCTTCCGGGGAAAGTGAAGACGTTCTGGAATGAGTAGAAATGGGTCCGCAATTCGATGAATATACTAAAACCCACTAAATCCTCCACTTAAAATAACTGAATTTTATGGTATGTGAATTACACCTTAATAAGACTTGTATAAACAAAGAAGACTAGAGATTCTGCAAAATTCCCTTTTTTGGTTACCTTGTAGATGGAACTCATAGCAACTGCTCAAAGAAGCTGGCTTCTTTTAATTTGCTGACTATGTATCTGTTCTCCCTTTGTAACCAGACCGTGCATTTCCTGATGACAGCAAATAACAAGGAAGCTGCTCAGATTTCCTACTGCCTCGAGGCTTTGGAATAATGCCTTGTACTCAATAAAAACTTGCTAAACTAAATGGAACTATGATGGAAAATCTGGAATATGGATGGTGCATAACACAAATCATTTTAAATTCTAACTTTTTAGGAAACCTAAGAATGTATAAATATGAAAAATGACTAAGGACTTCAGAATATTTTACTCTGGCAATATCTGTGTCCATCTGAAGAGCCTACATGACAGCGCCCTAGTTGTTCTGACGTATCTAGACCAGACAGACTATTGTTACAACTGCTCAATTTTTGAAACTAGCCAAAGAACTTAGATACAACTTCATCTCTTGTGGCCATTGGCATTTCATTTGTTGACTAATAATTCAACTTCCACATAGAAGCAAATGAATGGTTTTATTTTCCTACACTGATTTTCAGCTTAAAATGGCTTTGGTAGTTTAGACTGATTTCTTTGCTGAAATATCCTATTAGAACCCAGTAGAAAACTGAAATACTACGCTGCTGAGTTAGCCAAGGGGGCAACACAATTACAAATGGAATATGGTAATAGAAATAGAACATGACGATTTGGCAGGTTAAGTGACTTTGGAGCTTAAAAGGACAAAGATCACCTCAGGGCACACTACATTGTGTAATTCAAGTATAGAGCAGAGTATGAGGAGCTTGAGAACCTCAATTTCCCTATTTGCTATAGATTTGCAAAAAAGTAGAGGAACTCTTAATCCTCTATACATTCTAATTTGTCTGCTCAGAATCTTGCTGGAAATGTGCAGAAAACCCCAAAATGTCTTAGAAGTACAAGTGATCAAAAAGTCCATGGGATTTGTACTTGGTTTTTCCATTGCATTAAAAAAAATAAGTTTACAGGGTTATATGTCAATTGTACTTAATAAACCTAGGCAAAATATTATAGGGTATTCTAATTTCTTTTGGTGCAGTTGTTTCAATAGGATGGTGTTAGTGTAAACTTTGATTTCGACTCTCTAGATGTTTCTATTACTCTGTATCTTGCTTATCACTGCATTCAGAACACCTGGCATTACCTAGCACAGAGGAGCTGCTGAACGCATACGTGTGGAATGAGTGAATGGATTCACATTCTATCAGACACCGGCGTCATGCTGTTGACAGCAGTGCTCACCTCTGTTTCCTGCAGGCGGTGTCCGATGAGGCTGAGGGACTCTCCCAGCAGCTGTAGATGAGCAGCAACATCAATGGGCTCTGTCTCAGGGGCTTTGGCTGGCGAGGCTGGTAATAGCATGGTGGTGGGTGGGGACTTCTTTTGGGGTGACAGTACTCCTGCAGAGGAAGCTGAGAACAGAGATCAAACTTGCTATGGCCTTGAACACCACAAAAATATCCTTCCTGATTTTTTCTGTTCATGAGCTATACCAGGCATTAGCAAAACTATGGACTATGGGACAAATCTAGCACATGACCTGTTTTTGTACGACCTGTGAGGTAAGAATAATTTTACATTTTGAAATCATTGCAGAAAAAACAAAGAATATGTGGCAGAATATGCACATGGGCCTGCAAAGCCTCAAATATTTACTTTCTGGCCCTTTAATGAAAACAAATAAAAAAAAAATCTTCACCCAAGAACATTTTTACTGATTTTAGAGAGAGGGGAGGGAATGGAGAGAGACAGAAGGAGAGGGACATCTATCAGTTGCCTCTCACAGGTGCCCTGATGGGGGACCTGGCCTGCAACCCAGGCATGTGCCCTGACCGGGAATCGAACCAGTAATTTTTCAGTTTATGGGATGATGTTCCAACCAACTGAGTCACACCAGCCAGGGTCTCTAAAGAAAAAGTTTGCTGACTTCTGATTTATATTTTCTAAATGCCTTTTTCAACCTACAGTGTTCAATAGTAATACCTGGGTATTAAGACCTGGGGCTAATGTAGGCTGCTCTCCCAATTTCGCAGTGAGGAAGCAAAACCTACAGGGCTCCAGGGAAAGGAAAAGCAGGAGAGGGAGAAGGCCACTACCTTTTACTTTCATGGAACCTTCCGAGCTGGATGCTTTTCTTTTCACAGTTGTAGCTTCTGCTTTGTTCTGTTTGTGTTGCAGATACTGAGCTTTTTGCTTCCAAATCTGCAATCAGACCAGAGCAAAATAAAATAAATTAAAAAGGAAAAAAAAAGTGAAAGGGAAAGCAGTCACGGAGGAGTAGAATGAAGAAAAGAAAAGGAACAGCACTGGGGGCAGACAGAGGGTTAATGCTGACTTTCGAGCCGAGGGTCGCTGAGCAGGCTTCAGACAGGGGCTGCAGCCAGACCTCAACAGGGGCCACACACACACATTCCTCAGTGCTAATGGCAGACCTCAGCAGTGACTTTTAGATCTCTCTCAGGTCGAAACGTAAAATCCTGGGATAAAGGTCTGGCTCAGAGTAATGTCCGTGTGGTCTGAATATTTTTTCTAACTTCCTGGCTGGCAATACCAATAGCAGGATAACACTGACATGAAAAACAGAAACTAAACATAAATTACCTGGGTGAAGATAGTAAAGCAAGCAAGCAAGCAAGATAGTAAAGCAAGATAGTAATTCTAATTCCTATGCCACCTCCGTACCATCCGATTGGAAAGGACTATGGTTCAGACAGCACTATCGACCATGGTCTCGCCAGCGTCTTCACCGCAGGGCACATTAGTCAGTAGTGGTAGATGAGGATGATGGCCTAGAACCTGGTCACCTAGTAAACGTAGTCCTGTGTTTTTATTATTTGCAGTGACTATTAAATGAATGGCTGTCCTCACTTCTAAGACCATGGCTGACTTGTAGGTGTTTGTAGTAAAGGGACTTTTTCTTGCATCATTTCAATCACTACCCACATTAGATCATCTTTTGGCTCAAGTGCAAAGCTGTTGCAAAATAAATGAGAAGAGGTTAGAAAAGATAGCCTTCCTTCAGCTGAACCTGAGCTAGAGCAAACTGGCACCGACCAGTGTTAATGCCTTCTACAAAACCATTTTCCATTTATCTGTCATTTTTTTTCACCATTTCAGTACCCTTTGGCTGGGTGGGCTATAGGAGAATTGCATTTCGGAAGGCATAAAGCAATAAAAAACTGTGTTTGTGAGACAGTGTACTTACCAGTTTGTCCTTTTCTGGCAATTGCTTCCACACCTCAGCCAGTTTCTTACTAAGTTCCCCAAAATCTGGCATAAAAGAGTAAAAAAACTCAATAAAATAAAGGTTTAACTATAAAAAACCCACAAACAAACAGAAGATTGATGAGAGCAAACACTGGAAAAAGGTTTTGAAAATCAGACTGTAACAGCACAAGATTCTCTCAGAAAACCAGGCCAAACCCCACCAGTTTTCTGGGTTCTCTTCCACAGGGAAGGGTCGTTTCGGTGGTCGTGCAGGAAGCTCAAGTCCTCACACGTCTGCTTGCTAGGGATTTATTCGCTAAGTATCTTCCTGGTGTCTTTAATTTGATGCCGCAATACAGGGCTTATCAACTTAGGTGAGAGAAAAGATGTGATGCAGAATGTGATAAAGGGCAAATTGCTTCTGAATTCCCGAGAGCTCTCTACTGAAGGAGGTCTGAGAAGCCGTCCCCAGGTTTGACTGCTGCCCTCCTGCTTGCGTGACAGGGTCAGGCCTTATGCAGCGTGTTCTGTTTTTTCACCCCCAACTTCCAGTGTCATTTATTTTCCCTAGAATCTAGATACAATTAACTGCAGCAAGACAGTGTTTAATATGACGTAAGCCTCGTTTTAAGTTCTTTAAGTATCTCAGCATCTGTAAACGTGAATTCATGTTTCAGTAAAGATGGAAACTAAAATTTCTCATAACAAATTTATTCAGTACTGATGTTAACTACAAAATTTTGTATATGAGACATGTGGACTTACACGGCATGCTTTTATCTTTTCTGGTACTTCACGTGTGCCTCACAAGACCTCGATGAGCATCTCAGGAAGCTATTTTACATCTCGGGCAAGTGAGGTTTACAGGGTCCAGGGCCTCGTCCCAGGTGCGTGCCGCAGCGTTCTCCGCACCTCACTAACTGCTGACAGAGACGCACGTGCGCAGTAAGGTCGTCTCTGCGCACCCAGGGCACTGGAGGGAGCGGGTCAACTGCAGAGCCTTGGAAATAACTGCCTATTTACATACTGGGCTTCATACCATTTAATTGTGCTCAGTTTTCCATTTTTTCAATTTAAGAGATACAAATAAAAAGCTTATCTCTTTTATGGTTGGGATAAACTAAGACAAAATCTAACTGCACCGCTTCAGAGGCATGAGGGGAGGAAAAAACACTGAAGATGAGAAATGTGCTTACCTATGCCTGGGTGGTCAGCCACAATGGTCACGCGATACTCTTTACAGAACACCTGGTAGGCCGACATGTTCTTCTTTTTTGGCTAGTGCCGCATAAGAACAGAACAGGGCAAGGCTTGATTAGAACACAAATGGACTAACCCTGAATCCACCTACAGTTACAAGACAGGGAAGAGACACACCTTTCCACCAAGGAGAGCGTTCTGCACTACTCACTAGCTTCCCCGTTCGGGGTCATTAAGTCAGTCTGTGTTCCTTATCACTCAGAGTGGCTGTCGGTTTGACTGCAGAAGGCAACGAACACACGCTGACTTATTTGCGGACGCTCCAGACTGTTGCAGCCACGCAAAGGTGACGTGCAAAGCCCCCATCCTCCCTACACACAATCCCGTGTCATGTATTCTCTCAGAACCAAGTGCTAGCAAGCGCTTTAGCTCTCCTGGGATGTTGCTTTTCTCATCTGTGAAATAACAACCACACAATTTCTGTTTAAACTTAGAAAGCCAGGAGCCAAATCTGTGTTCTTTTGGTTCCTCTGCATTTGATTTCTAATTTTCTAATTTTCTCAATCCTGCCCTCACTGTCACTTGTAATTCATCATTATTTGATTGCTCACATTCTTACAGTTCAAGGTGAGGAAAATAAACAAAGTAATGGCAATTCTTCGGTAGTCAATATAATATTAATTTCTTTTGCTTCAACAAACTGTTTTCTACCACTCGAAGCATCTTTGTTCTTCACTGTATTATGAAAATTCTAAGAGCAAAGCATGATTTTTGAGAAACAGCCAGTTCAATGACAGATATTTAAAATAAAAGATTATATTATATATTATTATGCATTCAATTTTACAACTATCCACAGACTGAGGAAAAAAGTTAAGTTTTCCTACCTGAACAGATACGTTAGATAGCATCTATCTGTCCAGACTGTTCATTCGAGGACAAGAAAAAGGAAACTAAAAAAACAGTGGCTTACTTGGATCCCACGACTAAGCCAAGTGATAAAAGCAGAATGACTACAACCTAGGTAGCCTGGGCTATGCATTACAGGCCAAAGAAGGAAAATATGTTGCTTCCTTACAGAATAAGCTATTGCTTAAAAAGAAAAGATTACCCCTTTGCAATCTTTATCTAATGAACTGAGTGGTGCTCAGCATGGCGTTCCTTTAAAAGCTCATCTGGAAGCACCCAGATGTGACGATCAGGACTCCATCTCCCCAAAGACAGTCCTTTCTGGTCCTGCGGTTATCATGATATGAATGCCTGGTGCTTTCAAAGTCACTGGAACTTCTGTTTGTCTTAAGTGTCAGACTTTATGACCAACAAACAACATGGTCCTGTCTCTTAATTTCAGAGTTGCATATTGGTTTTTTTCCCCAAAGATTTAATTTATTTTTAAACAGAGGGGAAAGGAGGTAGAAAGAGAGGGAGAGAAACATCAATGTGTGGTTGCCTCTCATGCACCACCCCACCCCACACTGGGGACCTGGCCTGCAACCCAGGCATGTGCCCCAACCAGGAATTGAACTGGCGACCCTTTGGTTCACAGGCCAGTGCTCAATCCACTGAGCCACACGAGCCAGGGCTGCATATTGTTTTTTTTTTTTTCTTTTAGAGTTTTGT
>PVKM010023199.1:0-21313 GCA_004027735.1 Carollia perspicillata | reverse complement strand
AATGGCTGAAAGAGAAAGGGCATAAGAAAAACACCCAATAATAACTGGAAAGTTTGGGGCTTGGCTAATAATTTTTCCTGTAGAACTGAAAGGGTAAGAACTTTTAGAGCACACCTATGGTGTTTCAACCTTCCATTAATAGTATTAGAAAAAATGGTAAAGAGTTGATCAGGAGATGAAGGAAGAAGCTAAGAATGAGAAAAATGCAATGTCAAAATAAGGAAAAAGAAAAAAAAAGGAAAAAGCATTCAGTGCAAGCAGAAGCCGATTCTGCATCCCTGCAGCCTCATCTTGATTTCTGCTGCAAACTCAACAGGAGCTTGTTGGCATTTACTTACTTACTAAAGTAAGTCTGACTTACTAAATATTTAATCAGGGCAGATACGTAAGTTAAGTGTGTAGTTAAATCTCCTTGTTTATGACTTTTATCCATTTAAATTTAGGAAAGATTTCAAGAATAGTGATGTTTAGAAAGTGACTAAAAGGATTTATCTATCGAAAAAATCTACTCTGAGAGGTTAGGTGAATTCTTAAGGGTTTACCATCCCCATAACCTTCATCCATGATCATGTCAGAGACACATGACCACTCAGGAAAACGACCTTCCTTCCCTTTTCATACTGGAGAACGTTGGCCTTTATATTCAAAGGCTACTATATATCACTTCAATCTAGCTCTAAAGAATTTGAAAGGAATAAAGATTAGATATATTAAAGAAAATTAAAAAGTTTAGAGTCCAAATGGGATGAAATATGCAATATGCGATAACATAAGTTAGTACCTAAATCGGAAAACCCCAGTCCATTTGTAAGGATTAATGGTGAGGCAGCAACAAAGACACACGGGATTAAGGTCAACCAAGTAAAGCCCACTGGAACTGTTAAAAACAAATGGTCAAGCGCCCTGAGAGTTTCAGAACATAGCTGGGCTTGGATGAGAGGCTGGAATAGCACTTAGTAGTACAAAGGCCACAGACCAAGTAATTCTGGTACCCATAAGCAGAGCAGCAAAATTTCCTTCCTTATTGTGAGTCAGGGTGGCAAAAAACTGGGAACGAGATGGTTTTCATTTTTCCTCCCGAAAAGGAGGAAAGGGAGGAAACATTACCTAGCTTTTAGGAAGACAGGCTGCATAAAATAACCCAGAAAACTGGAAAAACAGCAGAGCCCAATAATCTACACCTTTGGTAGGATGCTTCATCTTCAATAAAGTTGACTTCAGCTGGGTGGAAGACTAGGCAAATGAGGACGGTAACCCTAAACTAAAGCTGAACGACTCAGATTACTGACTACTGACTTACTGCAAAATTTAAGGAGTCAACCAACAAAAAAAAAATAGTCAATCCTTTTATATCTTACAATCTTTTAGACAAGAGCAAGTCAACATGCTGAGCTATTTAAAAATCAGAAGACGTAGGTTCAAAACCCTGTTATTGTGTATCAGGCAAATTGTTTTCTATATTTAAGAGAAAAGAAACCTACATTAGGTTATATAATGATTAGATGAGACAAGCTAAATTCAAAGAACTTTATGGACTATAAAGTGCTACACAAATGTTGTCATATTGATTTCTAATGCAAGAGCAAAGTTGAGTTCACAGCAAGGTTTAATGTTCAATTGCCTAGACCTTCATTAAATTCTAATTAGCATCAAGGCCGGTTTAGCGGAGTTGGTTGGAGCATAGTTCAGGAAACTGAAGTCTTGGGTTCGCTCCCCCATCAGGGGACATGTCTTGGTTGCGGGTTCAGCCCTGACAGGGGCACATACCAGAGGCAACAATGGATCAATGTTT
This sequence comes from Carollia perspicillata, assembly GCA_004027735.1. Lineage (NCBI taxonomy): Eukaryota > Metazoa > Chordata > Mammalia > Chiroptera > Phyllostomidae > Carollia > Carollia perspicillata. The sequence continues at coordinate 19,521 of PVKM010023199.1, read as the reverse complement.
CTGTCTTTTCCATGTTTCTCTCCTCCTCTCTCGCCCTCCTTTGCCTTCTCTCTAAAATCAATAAGCATGTCCTCAGCTCAGGATTTTTTAAAAAAGAAAAGCCTTGGCTGGCATGGCTCAGTAGATTAAATGCCAGCCTTTGAACCAAAAGGTCGCTGGTTGGACTCCCAGTGAGGGCTCATGCCTCGGGTGCAAACCAGGCGCCCAGTTGGGGGTGTGTGAGAAGCAATCACACATTGATGTTTCTCTCTTTCTCTCTCTCTAAAAATAAATAAAATCTTTAAAAATATATACTATCATTTTATAATCCATACCCATGATCCACATATATCACCCTTTTTGGGGTAGGAAAACTGAGTGAGTAGTAGAGTTCCAACATTAACATTTACTTTTTTTTTTTTTTTTTCAGAAAAAACAAACCAAACTGCTTTTTCATAAGGATTTTGGGAAGCTGCCTCTCGCCTTCTAAGTCAAAACTCTGAAGAATTACTATCAATATGCCTATATTATCTTTAGGTCACACTAGGAAATGCAGCATGTGCTACAAGAAAGGAGAGTGCATTACCCAACAATGGGTTACAGAGGCTGACAGCTTAACTATAAATGCTACAGAGAAGGTCCTCACCAGCTTCTCCTCATTGGCTCAATTTTTACACATCTCAGCACCGGTTCAGTGCAGAATTATTTCGGTTCCCCTCCATTTGCTTATTCAGCGACTACTTACTGATTTGCTGTTCTGTGTCAGGAACTATGCTAGGTACTCTTGGAAGAGTTTTATGTTCCTGACCAAGAGGAGCCTACAATATTTCTCCTTTTTTCTCCATCACTTGGGCATCTCCACATTTTCCTATTTCACCTTAATCCTGACTACAAGACTAAACTGAAATGCTGATACTTTTTTGTAAAGGCTATTTCTCTCCACTGACGAAACAATGTATATTTTTACAGTACTTTAAAAGCTTACAAACATCTCGTTTGGCCCTCAAAACAATACCATACTACAGGGCATGGGAATTGTTTTAATTAATGACTTAAGAGACATATCCACCACATACTGTATGTCTGAAACTTGTTTAGATGCTAATTAGAAAATAAGCTAAAAATTGCCCTGGCTGATGTGGCTCAGTGGATTGAGCGCCAGGCTGCAAACCAAAGGGTCTCCAGTATGATTCCCAGTGAGGGCTCACGTCTGGGGTGTGGGCCAGGCACCCAGTGGGGGGGTTGTGGGCAAGAGAGGCAACCATACATTGATGTTTCTTTTCCTCTCTTTCTCCCTCCCTTCCCCTCTCTCTAAAAATAAATGTAAAATATCTCTTAAATTTTTAAAAAAATAAGCTAAAAATATTTCTGAGACAGAGGCCTTGAGAGAAGAAATTAAATAACCTTTGTTTATTTTGTGGATGTGACAATTGTGCTGTGGTGATGTTACAGCTCCTTCTCCCCTCTAGAGTCCTCATCTGTAGAAATACTCTCTGAAATATTTATGGCTAAAATCACATGAAGACTAGGTCTGCTTTAGAATATGCCAGGGAGTGAAGGTGGGGGAATGGAGAATAGATACAAGATTGGCAAAATATTGCTGCTGAAGCTAGCTGATGATAATGGAGGTTCATTACACTGTTTTTTATATTTTGTGTATGTCTGAAAAATTTTATAATTAAAATTTAGGGAAAAAATACCACCAAAGAAAAGAAAGCAAGTCCAGATAATCAAAATTCTTTATCTGAGCTGGCTTCTTTCTGAAAGGTTTTCTTAGTAAAAGTAAGGCATCCAGGATGAGGTTGTAATAGAGAAATCGTTTTTTGTATTATGCAAATTTCCTAATTCATGTCTATTGTTTATTTCCTACATGACTGTGGGACTCCTACTTATTAACAGGCCCTGAACCAAGAAGCACTGTAAACAACTAGCTAGTATCTCTCTACTGGAAGCAAAAAATAAAGCCATGACAAACAAGCTGCATTGGAAAAAATAATGGTTCAAGTAACTTATTTTTGTGGGTCAGTAGATGGTATAGAGGCAACCAAGGTAATTTGGAGCCCTAGTTCTTCTGCAGAAAGAAGAAAATATAAAAGCCCTAGAGAACCAAGGGTGTACTCATTTTGAGAATTTTTTTCTATTCTGGCTTGGAGATGCTCAGTCTGGCTGAAATCTATAGCTGGTTCAAGAAAGTTGATTTTTAAATAGAACAAGTTGAGAATTTAGCTCTTTCAGCCACAAGTGAAACTACGGGCCCGCTTTCAACAACTATGTGTATTATGAAAAAAATCAGAAATTATCAAGAAATTCAGAAAGGGCCTTCATGATTTTCAGTCTAATCCTGTTTTTTATAGATAAAAGCACAGAGCATAAGAACGTGCTCAAAATCAGAGAGCAGAGCTGGTGACAGAGCCAGAATCGGGATCCACAGTCTTCACACCCAATTCAAACCTCTTTCTGCCAAATCTTTTGTTTTCATTTCCTGGTGAACTAGTGTCTAGGAGGGACAAGAAAGCACCAAGGGAACTAGAATGCTCTAACAAATTAATCAGTCTCAGAATTGCTAATGGACAACATGAATATCTATTTTCTTCCCTTGACTATGCCCCCTTCCCTTGGGACAAAGAAATCTATTTTTTTAATTCACCGGTAAGGGATTAAGAGCAGAGTCCTCCTCCTTCAATTCCTCTCAAGTTGGTTATAACAACAACAGTAACAACACTGTTCCTCTGACAACAGTCATTAATGTCACTGGCAAAAACAGATCTCACTTTTTAAAAATAAAATTACCCTTGTTCTGTACCACATGATGTCGGTATTCTACAGGAGCAGAAACTGTCTTTCAGGTTCTGACACTTGAAAGAGCAGTTTCGGTTTCACAGATATTATACTCCTCACTAGTAGCAGAAAGTACCATTTCGTCTTTGTGGGAGGACCTCAGCCACTGTAACAGAGGCGGGTAAAAAAGACCTCCTTTCATCTCGGGTTAGTTTTCCTTTTGGTGTATGAAGAACCATGACTTGCTCTTATTAAAAACGTAAGGCTTATAATTACTGAATGTGCAATGACAAAAAGAGGGCATCTGGTAGGCAAACTTTTGTTTAGTTTCAGGGATCCTGGAATTTACTTGAGACTCAGTTACCAATCCTTGGCATAAATCCACATTAACTTGTAAAATATTTTCTGAAAGAATGATCAGTAACTCCACATATTATGGCAATAGGAGGTCAGAATTTTGTTGCTTTTTAAAGCAGAGCTGAAGTCAGAATGGTTACGTTCCCTTCTGTATTATTCTCTCCTTCACTGAGGACTACTGGTTCAGTCAGTACCCATTCAACAATAAATACTTCATCTGGTTTAAAGTCAAGTTAGTTCGCACACAGACTTTCAGATAAGCAAGGGAGCAATTATGGCATAGTGGGTAGGAATGTGAGCTCTGAAATCAGAACGTCTAGGTTTGTTAGGTTTGAATATGAGAGCTACCATTTACTCACTGGGTAACCTTGGACAAGTTTCATTAAAGCTCTCGAGATCTTGGTTACTTTATCTATAAAGTGGAGAAATAGTAACCATGCATCTCATTAGACTGTTAAGAAAATTAAATAAGCCACGTATGGCACTTAACATGTAATATATACTCTATAAGTATAAGCAAGTATTATCATTGTGAAGTATGAAACTCCATCTATAAGATGGGAAGAGTCAGGGGACATAAGAGGTAAAGCGGAGAGGGAAGACTTGAGACTCGTTTACTAAAACGAAAGAAAATGAAGTTATGGGAAGACAAAAAGTTAGGGAGTTGACCGATTCATATTATACCATGAAACTGTGAGAAAGATACTTCTATGTTAAGATAGCATCTTTTTTGGAGAGGGCAAAGGGAAATGGGAGCTTGAGTAAATTATGTTTATAAGAGATGCACAGCCTTCTTGGAAGAAGACCATGCACTACCACCACTACAAAAAATCTGCAATTGTTATGGGGAAGAGGAGTTGGCTGCCAGTTACTGCGAGCTCATGCTTCTTCAGTACAGATTCGCATCAGATCTACCTCTCTGACTCTTGACCCCACAGCACAGAAAGTTGAAACCTAAATGAGGAAAAACAGAAAAGTTATCACTTAATTCTGGGATTGTATTTACTTATAGCAGAATAAGCGTATCATTAAGAAAAAACTCTAAAGTTTAAAATTATGAACATGATCTAGTCTGATCCCCAACACCATACTGTGAAACGTGAGATGATTTTTTGCAGTTAATAAAAAAACAAGAGAAGAAGTTCTGGCAGAAAAATTACAAGAGTGGTTACAAAACTTGCAACCCAAATCATTTCTCCGTGGAGTGATTTCAAATTGGCAAAAATATTTTAGGTATAAAAACTCCTTTGCGTGCAGTCTTCTAATCTTTTAAGAAATAATATGTATACGTTTTACTTGAGGCTCTTCCCTCCATTCTTAAAGGTTAATTTGGCAATATGTAACAAAAAGCCTTAAAAACTAAGATGTTCAAATTAACCTGAACGTGGGAATTTATCCTAAGGAAACAGTCAAGTAGACAAAAATGTGTATACAAAGATATCTAGTACAATACTGTACATAATAACTATAACTGAATAGATAACATAATTGGAAAAGACCCTAAATGAACAGTAGGTAACTGGTGGCCTAAATTATGATGTGATCATAAAATGGAATCCTGGGATATCCCATCTTTTGGGGTCTTTGGGCCACACGAGAAGAAGAGTTGTCTTGGACCACACATTAAATACACTGCAACATGTAATCACAAAAAAAATCTCATAATGTTTTAAGTAAATTTATGATATTGCGTTGGGCCACATTCATAGCCATCCTGGGCCAAATGTGGCCCGCAGGCTGCCGGCTGGACACCTGGAATAGCATATAGCCATTGTTTTTAGGTATATTTATTTATGGATAGGATGTCACAGTAAGTTGTTGGAAAAGGCAAAAAAATTACATAGCACCATATTTTTGAAAATTATTTATAAATTCACATGTATTTATACACATAGAAAAGGTCCAGAAGATCCTATACCAAAATGTTAAAATACGACTATCACTGATAGTGGGTTAGGTTAATTTTGTAACTTTAAACTTCTATTTTTCCTTATCTACATAAATTTTCTAAAACAAATAATTACACAGATAATTGAACAATTACTTTATAACCCATTTTTCCTGTTAACCACTCAACAGTCCCAGACGTGCAGACTGACATCATCCCACACCCCACACTTTAATTCAAGCTCATTACAAGTATATTATGCTGTTGCAGAGACACACTACAAGGAACATATAAAAAGAAAATGCCCTGAATGTGGCTAACAATCCCAAGCTACGAATAAGCATGACTCCCATACACTCACTGTTCCTCTACTGCATATTATTGGGTTGGCCAGAAACTTGTTTTATAAAGTATATTTTTAAAGATTAATAAATTGATTGATTGAATTTTAGACAGAGGGGAAGGGAGGGAGAAAGAGAGGGAGAGAAACATCACTGCGTGGTTCCCATTCACATGCCCCCCACAGGGGACCTAGCCCTGACTGGTGCTCAATCCACTGAGCCACACCAGCCAGAGCATGTTTGTTTTTTGTAAGATGGCTCTGGTAGCACTTAGCTATCTTTAACTTCATTCAAAACAAATGTTAGGTTGTATTGTGACAGCTATCATATCAGCGTGCATTAAAAGAACTTATCAATCTAACTGGTACATTTTTGTGCAGCCATTTTAGTATTAGAGGTGCCAGAAAATATGCAACATTTTTGGCATATTATGCTTCATTATTTCAAGAAAGGTAAAAATGCAACTGAAACCCAAGAAAAGATTTGTGCAGTGTGTGAAGAAGGTGCTGGAGATTTTTTGCAGGACGATGCTCTGTGGCTGGGTAGACCAGCTGGGTAGACCAGTTGGGGTTGACAGTGATCAAAAGGAGACATTGAAAACAATCAACATTGTATCACACAGGAGAATAGCAGACATAGTCAAAATACACAAATCATCCCTGGCTGGTGTGGCTCAGTGGATTGAGCACCAGCCTGCAAACCAAAGAGTCACTGGTTTAATTCCCGATCGGGGTGCATGCCTGGGTTGCAGGCCAGGTCCCCAGTTATGGGCATGTGAGAGGCAATCAATCACTGTATCTCTCACATACTGATGGAGAGACACCTCTTTCTTCCTCGCTTCCCCTCTCTCTAAAAGTAAATAAATAAAATCTTTTTAAAAATACATAAATCAAGTTACCAGTGAAAATGAAAAATATGTCTTTTATTTTACACAAAAAAACCACACAAACTTTTTGGCCAACCCAATACTTTGAGATACCTATTCAATCTGAGACAAACCTGTACCAGTACATACAAGAGATTCTCTCAGAGGTTATTTTTTTATATCCTTCAGAATATTAACATTCTCCTATAACACAAGAATACCTAACTTTAGCCTATCTCCTGGATGACAAGACTAGAAAAATATACAAGATCCAGCCTCTAAATTATGAAGATAAATGGGAAATCTTTAATCTTACCAAAATAATTTCAAAACACCTGAACCAGTTAAGTGCCTAAGTGGAAACAATTCAATCAATTCTTAAAACACAAAGATGGATCATCACACGGTGTAAGAAAATTTTTCTGAGTAACCCTGGACAAGACACTTAAGGAAGCACCCCATTTTGGCTTTTGGCCTAATCCTAAATTGTGTTTGTGGTGAAAAAGGTGCTGGAGGGCCTGGTTTCTAGTCACTAGTCAAAATACCACTGTGATTCTCCATCAATTTGCTTGCTACTACTAAACCCCTGGAGACTAAGATTTACTATTGAGAGAAAGGGAAAAAATGTACAAGAGGAGAAAAACCATCAATATGATTCTGAAAAGTGTGAAAAGGCAAAATATGAGTTGGCCTTAAAAGAGATCACCGAAGCCCTGGTTGGTGTAGCTCAGTGGACTGAGCGCGGGCCTGCGAACCAAAGGATAGCAGTTCGATTCCCAGCTGGGGCGCATGCCTGGGTTGCAGGCCATTTCCCAGCAGGGGACATACAAGAAGCAACCATACATTGATATTTCTCTCCCTCTCTCCTTCCCTTCCCCTCTAAAGATAAATAAATAAATAAAAATCTTAAAAGAGAGAGAGAGATCACTGAAACAAAATATTTTCATACAGTAAACAGCACCAAAAAAAGTTTTTCCCCCAGTGTGTGGAACAAAACAGAGTTGGCCTTAATACCAGAGCCTCTCCCTGCACTTTCAGAGCAGAAGTATTTCCTTGGGAGACGAGATGACATCATCCACCAGATGACAATTTAAGAGGCAGTGTGTGACTGACTTCGGTGTTTGAAGTACACATATAATTTGGAGACACTAAAGGTTGGCCGGATGTGCATTCCTCAGACAACAGGAATTATGCTTGAACAGGTCATGGAGAAGCAATCCCAGAGACCCGCCCAACTACCAACACTACTACAAAAATTTTGTCAATAATTTCTACATAGAGCACAGAGAAACAGGCTTTTCAGAAGCAAAATGCTAACTCTTAGGGTATGTCTTTCTTAGTAAGACTGAGAGCCAGAGGCTTTAAAAGATTAAAAAACAAAAAAAGCAAAAGCAAAAACCCACACAAAACAAACCACAATCAGCAAAGTTATTTGCTGGACTATCATTTTTGGGGTTTTTTAGAAAATTATATTTGATTAAGCTATTAAATTGTCCAAATTTTCCCCCCTTTGCCCCCTCCACTTCCTCAGGCAATCTCCACACCACCGACCATGCCCATGGGTCACGCATGTGTTCTTTGGCTACTCAAATTCCTATGCCGTACTTTACATCCCCATGACTATGCTTTGACTGCCAATTTGTACTTCTTGATCCCTTCACCTTTTCTGTCCATTCCCCCCAACCCCCTTCTATCTGGCAATCATTAAAATGTTCTCTGTATCTATGATTCTATTTCTGTTCTGCTTATTTGTTTGTTTTTTAGATCCAACTGTTGATATGTATTCGTTGCCATTTTATTGTTCATATTTTTATTTTCTTTTTTTAAGATTTTATGTTTTTAGAGAGGGGAAGGGTGGAAGAAAGAGAGGGAGATAAACATCAATGTACAGTTGCTTCTCATGTGCCCCACTACTGGGGACCTGGCCCACAGCACAGGCATGTGACCTGATTGGGACTCAAACCGGCCAGGGCTATATTTTTCATTTTCTCCTTAAAGACACTTTAACATTTCATCTAATGCCCGTTTGGTGGTGATGTACTCCTTTAGCTTTTTCTTGTCTGGGAAGCTCTTTATCTTCAATTCTAAATGATAGCTTTGCTGGGTAGCATGATCTTGGTTGTAGGTCCTTGCTTTTCAACACTTTGAATATTTCTTGCCACTCTCTTCTAGCTTGCAATGTTTCTTTTGAGAAATCAGCTGACCGTTTTATGGGGGTTCCCTTATAGGCAACTAACCGCTTTCCTCTTGCTGCTTTTAAGATCCTCTTTTAGAATAAGTAGCATAGAAGGTAGGGAGAAAATAGACAGGGAGAGGACAAGAGTAGTGTGGGAAATGTAGAAGCTAAAGAACTATGACACATGGACATGAACTAAAGGGGGGGAGTGTGGGTGGGAGGGGGTGTGCAGGGTGGAGGGGAATGAAGGGGGGAAATGGGACAACTGTAATGGCATAATCAATAAAATATATTAAAAAAAAAAAGATTGTCGTTTGCCCTGGCTGGTGTAGCTCAGTGGACTGAGCGCAGGCTACAAACCAAAGGGTCAATGGTTCGATTCCCAGTCAGGGCACATGCCTGGGTTGCAGGCCACATCCACAGTACAGGGTACAGGAGAGGCAACCACACATTGATATTTTTTTCCCTCTTTCTCCTTCTCTTACCCTCTGAAGATGAATAAAATCTTTTTTAAAAGTAAATAAAAATGGCGGGGGGAAGATCCTCTTTTTATCTGTAACCTTTGGCATTTTAATCATGATGTGTCTTGAGGTGGGCCTCTTTGGGTTCACCTTCTTTGGGACTCTGCGTTTCCTGGACTTGTATGTCTATTTCCATCAACAAGTTAGGGAGGTTATCTGGTATTATTTTTTCAAATAGGTTTCCAATTTCTTGCCCTCTCTCTTCTTCTGGCAGCCCCCATGATTCAAATGTTGCTACACTTGAAGTTGTCCCAGAGGCTCCTTACACTATCCTCAACTTTTTGGATTCATTTTTTCTTCTTGTTGTTCTGACTGGCTGTTTTTTGCTTCCTTATATTCCAAATCACTGATTTGATTCTTTGCTTCATTCACTCTATTGTTGATTTCTTGTAAATTGTTCTTTACTTTAATTAGCATATTCTTCACTTCTGACTGGTTCTTTTTTATAGATTCCATGTCCTTTTTTATGCTGTCAAAGTTCTAAGTTCACTAAGCATCCTTATAACCAGTATTTTGAACTCTCCATCTGATAGATTGTCTATCTCCATTTTGATTAGTTGTTTTTCTGGAGTTTTGTTCTGTTCTTTCATTTGGGCCATGTTTCTTTGTTTCATTTTGAAAGCCTCCCTGTGTTTGTTTCTATGTATTAGGTAGAACTGCTAGGTCTCTCAGGCTTGGTAGAGTGGCCTAATGTAGTAGATATCTTGTAGGGTCCAGTGGCACAGCCTCCCCATTACCCAAGCTGGGTATTTGAGGGGTACCCATTGTGTACACCCTCCTGTTGTAGTTGAGCCTTGACTGCTGTTGGCACATCCAAGGTCAGTCACAGCCTATGTTCTGTATGGGGTCACACAGCCTACATTATAAGGTGATCTGCAGATGGCTGCTACTTGTTCTGGGCATAGAGATGCCCCGACAAGGCCAAGCTATGAGCCAATGCTGGCTGGTGCTGGTGCTAGTGCCAGGCCTGGGGCAACTTATCAAGAGGTACAGGGTTTGCTGAATGCTGCTTGTTTAACCCTGAGGAGGTCGAGGTCTAAAGAATTACAGCATAGGTCACGTGTATCCAAGTGATACTTTCATTACCAGTATGGGCTGAAATATGAAAAAATATTTTCATTCACTATAAATTTGCATTTCTTATATTTATATAATAAAGACATGATTTTTTTATTTTTCACTTACAATCTACAAATTATTAAACAATGAAATGTAAAATATATATTCATTTAGCATCTCTTTCTTGTGGAAACTGGCTAAGATAAAATCAATGTATTTATTTGTATACAATAAGATTAGCACTAAAATATCTTTTGTGATAAAGCAGTTGAGTTCTGTCTTGGCATTTTTTGGCCAAACTAACACAAGTGGACACAAAATATTCTGCAGCTGTTTTCTAATTTGTCTTCTCATTAGATTTTTTCCTCCATTTGGATTCTTTAGCCTTTCCAAAAAAATATTCTTCACTCATGTCTAATTCATCTTTACTTCACTAGAAATATCTTGCTCGGTATCCAAATCTTCTGAATGAGCTTCCAGATATACTTCATCTTCTAAATCACTTTCATTCTCATATTCAACTCTATCGTTCTCATCATTGGACTTGAGTAGCATTCACTGAAGTTCCTCAACATCTCTTCAATTATCAAATTGATATATTTTCCAGCCATTTTCAATGGTAAATGAACACAACATTGACTTCAAAATTTGTGAAAACAAAAACACAAAGAAAAACCAACTATAACAGCACTGACTTTGAAGTTCGGGTACCTCTCAGGTACAATCTACTACTGATCATCACACACCCTTAGGAAACACTGTGTTATAACCAAACTGATGGCTTAAACCTTATGGCTTAACATTAGTCACATACAAACACATGGCTAGTCATGACCTTGAACCTATGTACCCAACGTATGTAATTATTTAAAAAAAGAATTTGTATCTCTCAGATCAGCTGGACCTCTGCAGGTTTAAGATAATTTAGGAAAATCTGAAGCAGGGTCAACACCAGCCATTCAAATGGAAAAGCCACTGGAAACAGCGAGGGTGGATTGGAATGTTGGGAGGGGCAGGGCCTTACGGAAGCACCAGGGTGGGGCAAACCTTGTGTGCCAGGTTGACGGAGACTCAGACGTGGAGCCAGCCCGCCAGCTCTGGGGCTCTGTTGGGGGAGGGACCTCTGCCAGTACTTCTGTCTGGAAGAAAGCTGCCCTTCAGCCTCTGCTCTGGTGCTGGACAAATCAGTTCCTCCGTGTATGTGTCTGGTGTCTTTCAATCTGCTGCCCCTGCGCTGAAGCTCAGAGGGAGTGAGTGTGAGTTAGTCTCTGTCCAGGTTCTTTAAGAGGATCTGCAAGGGAGTCCAGCAGTTTCCATCTTCCACAGCCTCAATATCCACTGGTTTTTACAGCCAGAAGTGACGGTGACTTCTCTTCCTGGCACTGGAACCCTGGGGTGGGGGACCTGGTGTGGGGCTGGGACCCTTCACTCCTGAGGTGGGGCCAGCCCGACCAGCACCTCCACCACTCCTACCAGTCATGTTGTAGTTTCTTCTTCAATTTCGTAGTTGTAGGACTTCCATCCAACTCATTTTTTTTCTGCCCTCTAAAGAAAATAATCTCTTTATTTAATGGGATTTGACTACTTCCAACATTGAATTATTTCCAATAAATCTCCTAAAACAAAAGTTGTTATTAGGTTGACTTTTTAAAAAATTATTTTATTGTTGTTCAATTACAGTTGTCTGCATTTACTCCCCCACCATCCCCACCTCCTTCCCTTGCTTCTACCCCGCCTTGGTTTTGTCCACATGTCCTTTATATTGTTCCTAAAAACCCTTCCCCCTCTTCCCCCCATTATCCCCTCCCACCTTCCCTCTGGTTACTGTCAGATTGTTCTTAATTTCAATGTCTCTGGTTATATTTTGCTTGCTTGTTTGTTTTGTTGATTAGGTTCCAGTTAAAAGTCTCAATTTCTGGTTTTGAATGATGGTTGTTCTATAGTTTAGCTGTAATTTTCTTTTAGTAGACTCTCTTTTTTTAAAGATTTTTATTTATTTATTTATTTTTAGACAGGGGAAGGGAGGGAAAAAGAGAGGGAGAAAAACATCATTGTGTGGTTGCTTCTTATGTGGTCCCCACTGGGGACCTGGCCCCTAACCCAGGCATGTGCCCTGACTGGGAATCAAACTGGCGACACTTTGGTTCGCAGCCCACACTCCATCCACTGAGCTACACCAGCCAGGGCAAAGTTCAGATACAGTTTTGATGTGGTTGTGCGAAGAGGCCAGCCATGTTTACCTACATCTCCATACTGACCACAAGACCGTATTGGTGGACTATCTGAAGCAATCTCTCTCAACCTCTAAACCTGAAATATGGAAAGCCATTTTAACTACTGTATACCCTAGCAGGTGGGAGGCACAATATATTTGCCACATGAAAATGTTCCAAAATCGTCTAAAATGTCAGCCTGCCTCATGAGAAGTATTCAACTGTAAGAAATAGCATCAAAAAAAAAAAAAAAAGAAGTATCATTACTATACCCTCAATATAGACTAAAGCCAATTAAGAAACCAAGCCACATCTCAGAGAAAGCCTAAATTTTGTTTCCTAGCAGGTGTCAATTTTTCTTAAAAATCTTCTAGGAAACAGTCAAAAGGTAAGGATGCTCCTAGAAACTAAAAGCTGAAAAGCAGTCCTGGAGTCATCTCTGCTAAGAGCCAACTAAGTAGCAAGAAATGAACCCCAAATGTACTAAGACTGGTCTTGACAACACACAGCCTTTATGCAACATCTCTGTAACTAGTAACAATCTCTCTGAACCTCAGTTTCTTAACTTAGAAAATGAGAAGGTTAAATTATAGTATCTCTACATTGTCCCCTAGTGATAAACTTTTACTTCTACAAGGCAAACTTTATGGTTCCCAGGCTTCAAATATGTATTTCTGGCACTAAAACTTTGTCTGAAAGTATCCAAGTCCTTCAAAAGACCCAGGTGTCCTGAAAAAGCCACCCATGACAGAGGGGTATCTGAGATTTGTGACAAATCGCCACCTCCTAATTCTATTTCCAAACCTGGCTCTATCTTGAAAAGGCAGTAAATCTTGCTGGATTGGAACATACATGTTTCAGCAGAAAAAGTCTAAATTGAATAATATCATAATGAGCTTTCATTGCCCCCAAAATGCACTTCAAAGCAATTACCTACCCCCACCCCCCCACTGCAACAAAATCACTCAGCCAGCCCTTTTCTACAGATTCTTCTTAATGAAAACTTGAAGTTTCCCAGGTTTGTTTACCTATAATGTACACAAGAAAGCTAATATGCTCTAGCTAATTACATATGTATCTTTAGAAAAACCCTTCCCACTCTTTCCCAACTTCCCTTGCTTACCTTCCCTTAGCCTACTCCCCATCGCCACTGATCCTTTAGTGCTTATTCTGAGTTAATTACATATTGCTCAGTTAAGTATACAAGATAAATAATAAGATATATTGAACTCTCTACTAGGAACCTGTCCTCCTCTTTTTTTGCCAGGGTCTTCCTCAGACTCCAACAATAATGAGTCTTCTAAAGAATTACCTGTTTATCAATGAATATACATTGTACACTGCCATTACAAATAAACAGAACAAAATTTCACAGAAAGATAAAAAAAATGATTGGAGACAAAGTTTAAAAAACAGAGAGGTTAGCCTGGCTGGATAGCTCAGTTGTTTAGAGCATTGTCCTGATACGCCAAGGTTACCAGTTTGATCCCTGGTGAGGGTACATACAAGAATCGACCAATGAGTGCATAAATAAATACAACAAATCGATGTTTCTCTTTTCCTTCCTCCCTCTAACATTAAAAAATAATAATAAATAAATAAAGACAGAGGGCTTGAGAAAAAAGTTCACTTCACCAGAAAACAGTAAAAGAAACAATAAAGCGCCTAAGAGCCCTGGCCAGGTGGTTCAGTTGACTGGAGCATCATCCTGTGCACCAACACGTTGCAGTTTGATTCCCAGTCAGGGCACGTACCTAGGTCACGGGTTCGACCCATGGGTTGATTCAGTCCCTAGTTGGGAAGCGAACAGGAAGCAACTAATGGATTTTTTAAAGATTTTATTTATTTATTTTTTAGACAGAGGAGAAGGATGAAAGAGTGGGAAAGAAACATCAATGTGCAAAAAGAAGGTTGCCTCCTGCACTCATTCAATGGGGGACCTGGCCCACAACCCAGGCATGTGCTCTGACCAGGAATGGAACCAGAGACCTTCAGGCTCGCAGGCTGGTGTTTAGGAAACACCATTAGTCCACTCTCTGAAACTGAATGGTGGGCTAGGGTTTGAAACAGAGAAAAACAGATTCTCTTTGCCAAGGTATGAGAAAATATCATACTTCCTGAAGTATACTTTTATCCTTGATCAAGAAGATATACCCAGTAAAAGGAAGAAAGAAGATAATGACAACTTTGGTCTTGTTGCTTTCTTTACGTCAAGTACAAGTATCCCCAAATCCTAGGAAATATCCAATTTAGATGATAAAGTACCCACCTTTCTTCTTTCCAGTTCTGTCTTTGTCCTAGTGCTATCTCTGCTGTTTACTTCACCAGCCATAGCTTCCATTATATTATCAGAGAAAAATAGGCTAATAAAATATGTAATAGCTAGTAGCGAGCACATGTTTAAGCAAAGTTATTAATTAGAAGAGTCTTATATCAACCCAGCACAGCACAGAGAAATTAACAAGCAAAACATACTATCCTGCTATTCAGAGCTTGAGCAGCTATGGCAGAAATAGATGGTTAATCAAAGACAATGACATTCTGCCCTGGCCGGATGGCTCAGTTGGTTGGAGCATCATCTCATACACCAAAAGGTTTCCGTTTCATCCCAGGTCAGGGCACAGACCTAGGTTGCTGGTTCTATCCCCTGTTGGGGCGCATAGGGGAGGAAACCAATGGTTGCTTCTCTCTCACATCTATGTTTCTCATTCTTTCTCTCTCAAATCACTACCTTTAGGGAGGATTTCAAAAGCAATTAAAAAAAAAAAACAATGACACTCTGACGTCAGTTTTCTGGCAGAATATACCAAGGGGACAAAGAAAACGGGGGGCGGGGGGGCGTCAAACACCCTAAACAGAAAGCAAACAGAAAAATCTCTCCCTCCTTAAAAATCTCAACTAAACGTACTTAGTGACTACTCGACATTTTGTTCTATCTTTACGTTTCCTAATTCCAGTTTACTCATTGCAGTAAACTGGCTTAAGTGGCATTACTTTTCACTAGTAGAGAAGAACTAAAGGGAAAGGGACCAGCCTATAAACAGGGTACACTGTACACAAAGAAAACAAACAAAAACTCTCAACAAAATCCTTACTTTTGGGAGTTATCAGATTACAGCACAATTTACTGGTAGGGCCCTACTGGGTAGAACAAAGCCACCAGAATCAATCTTGTGTCCTCTGAGGTTTCCCTTAGTAGCTAAGAAGAAAAGAGAAAGGAAAAAAAATCTCATACTTAACTCCAAATCATCATGCTTATGATAAAATCATATATGTAAAGGATGATAATTTCAAATATGTTCTGGTCTGAAGCAAAAGAAGTTGCCGGTTCATATGTTCTAAGGTTTCAAGTACTTTTCTTGGGGAGTCACATGTGATTTTATCACACAGTTCTTATTTCAGGGGAGCAGTGTACACCTTCACATTCTAACTTTACTTTCTAACTCCTCTACTAACTTCAAATCAAGCCTCTAAAACAGAAATACTTTACTGCCTTCATTGTAGTAAAAAGGGGACTCAGGCCCTGGCTAGCGGAGCTCAATGGATTGAGCGCGGGCCTGCGAACCAAACGATTGTGGTTCGATTCCCAGTCAGGGCACATGCTTGGGCTGCAGGCCAGTTCCCAGTAGGGGACTCACGAGAGGCAACCATACATTGATATTTCTCTCCCTCTCTCCTTCCCTTCCCCTCTAAAGATAAATAAAATCTTAAAAAAAAAAAGGGGGACTCAGTGGCTGAATTTTAAGCCCTTGACGGACTAGTCAAATTACAAACAGAGAAACAGGTTCTCTCAACACTAGTGTAACAGATGGTCACACTGTCAACAGCACTTTATTAGGGCTGATTTTATTTTTTAAGTGGTGCTGCCACTGTCCTAATAATGAGGATTGGGGGAAGGGGGAGGAAGAGAAGGAGTAAATTTCCTTTACCCACCAAACAGCTGAAACTAGATGGCAAACTATTATCATTTTTTATTAACAACCAGTAAGTATTCAAAGTGATGAAAAGCAAGGACCTCCATCCAAGATTACTCTACCCAGCAAACCTATCATTTAGAATTGAAGGGCATATAAAGAACTTCCCAGACAAGGTAAAGCTAAAGGAGTCCATCATCACCAAGCCCTTATTATGGTACATGCAATGTTAAAGGGACTTATTTAAGAAAAAGATCAACACTATGAACAGTAAAATAACAACAAACTCACAGCTATCAACAACTGAATCTAAAAAAAAAACAAAAACAAACTAAGCGAACAACTAGAAGAGGAACAGAATCATAGAAATGGAAATCACATGGAGGATTATTAGCAGGGAGGGGGAGAATGGGGGAAAAGGTACAGGGATTTAGAAGCATAATTGGTAGGTACAAAATAGATGGGGAGGTTAAGAATAGCATGGGAAATGGAAAAGCCAATGAACTTACATGTGTGACCCATGGAAATGAACTATGGGGGGGGTAATTGCTGGAGGGAAGGGGGATACCAGGTGGAAGGGGGCAAAGGGGAAAAAAATTGGGACAACTGTTAATTAATAATCGGTTAATTAATAATCATAATCAATAAAATATACTTTAAAATATGCTGATGGCTGCTGTAAGCTGACATTCATTTATAACTGCTTCACTCAAATTCCAAACATGGTTAATTACTCCAATGGGAAAAGGTGTCAAACATCACTAGGGTATGGCTTGCTCTATATACCCTTGGTATTTCACTTGTCAGCAGCATAAAAGACCAGCTTTGGCTTAATGGCAAAATATTCTAGACAGGGGACAACTGTTCTAAATAACCTGTCCCTCCTAACCTGAATGCCAAAAGATTTTGAGCCTCCGAAGGTTATGAGTGTCTTATTTAAAACATCAATCAATTTACCATAAATCCTGACATTTCTTATTTTGTATCCATTTTCTACAATGCCAGAGAATCTTGCTTTCAGTTTTAAGATTCGAAGTTTCACCAAAATTTAAGTGAGTCCAGCAAAACATCTAAGAATAAATTGGCTTTAGGATGGTTAAAACACAACACACACACTCCTACTTTGAATTTCTACAAAGCTGGCCTTCTAGCTTTTCACAATTTAGGAAATCATAAACTATCACTTATTCCTGCCAATGTCCTATTTCTCCAGGTACCATCCATCCAGAGCACCAGCCTCCCCTAATCAACAACAAAAATTCTTAATAGCTTCCTTTGCATCAGAATCAAACATCCTACACTCTTCAAAAACATATCCTTAAGCCCTGGATGGTGCGGCTCAGTGGTCTGAGCACGGGCTGAGAACCAAACGGTTGCCAGTTTGATTCCCAGTCAGGGCACATGCCTGGGTTGCAGGCCAGGTTCCTAGTGGGGGCCATGTGAGAGGCAACCACACATTGATGTTTCTCTTCCTGTCTTTCTCCTTCCCTTCTCCTCTCTCTAAAAATAAATAAAAAAAAATTTTTAAAAACATATCCTTAAAATGAAATATCCTACTAAATTAAATTTACTAAGCCCAAAGCTAAATGAACAGGCAAATACCCAAAATGTCAACATTGTATATTTGCACGGAATAATCCCACATTTTCAGGAATACTTATGAACAGAATTTTTCTTAATTTCTTAATCCAACTGTTTTAATATTTGCCAAAGAAGCAGAAAAGGTGAGTGTAAGAAACAAAAGTTCTATTAAGAAAAGAATCTAGAGTTACTTATTTTGGGTATTTTTACACCTTGACTTCAGATACTGTATTAACATACCAGAATCAAGGTGCTGTCAAGTCCACTGAAACACAATGTGTGACTCTGGTGAAAACACAGTAGGAAAAACATTTACATGGTCTGACTTACTAACTGCTAGCCCTAGGATCTGGCAGAAAACATAAAAACACAAAAATATCAAATAGTGACATCTAAAAAAGATGGGACTCAAGTAGTAGTAGAGACTGAAAGAAGAGGAAGATGTATCAGTAGTGACAAAGAAATACTTCCTTTTACTCCTAAATTTGTCCACCTGGCCAATACTTCCATGAGCTGGGGGCTGAGTCAAAATCTGGGATACAAACATGGCTTTTAAGATCAACCTTGTTAAAAAAAAAAAAAACCCTATATCTAATAGAAAAAAATACCTGACTTGATAGTTAAGAAGTTTAAGGACTACACATGACCATTCTCCTTTCTTGCATTGGAGGCGAGTGGAAAGGGGCTTTAAATTATGGACCTATTATAGTACACATACATACACACACACAAACCTATCTTTTTTACTTTATCCTTTTTCACCCTTAGATGTAACATGACTTGTTTTGGCTCTCTAATGCTTTCACAGGAAAAGCAAAAATCACCTCAAGAAACTAAAAATAGATGTACATAAATAAAACTGCAGCTTATGAAGAAAATATTTGTGACCAGTATCAGCTCATTTGAGCTAGAATATGAAAGGTGGAACTCTCTATTTAGCCAATTCAAAATGGCAAGGATTCAAACCTAGGCCGGGGGAAATGTCAACATCCCAAGTTACGCATTCAACATCTGGTAGCTCCTCCTTTTCAGTGTCCAGGCAACAGTCACTGTGGAACACCAGACATTTCTGATGGAAGCTCTAAAACAGTTTCTGACTCAAACTCCCTCCACCACATCCCAACACCACGCATTTCCCCTCCTACACACAATCTGTTGCTTCCCTTGCGGACTCCTCACCCTCCCTCAATCTTCAGTAGTCAGTCCCTGGTTCCATTCTCCAAGTGCCAATTTCCTGACAGGCCCCAGCATTCTCCCAGTCTATTTCCTATTATGCAATATTCCCCCCCAGCACTCAGAGCCACCCTGCCAACTCCATCCTCCTCAGACCTAATTCCCAGCATCACCCGTGTCGTTGCTACTGCAACTCAAGCAAGACTACATCATTCCACCTTCTCCACCTATTTTTAATCCTAATTTCCCCATTCCTCAGGCTCCCTTCAACACTGTCCATTCCTTCCCAAAGTTGGTAAGTCTGGATATAGAAGTCACCCAGGGAGTATGTTTGATAAAATATGTATCGACGAGCACGCGCGTGGGGGAGGAGGCGGCCGAGGGCGCCAAGTGAGAAAGACTTACGCATTAGGGGCAGTCTCCGAAAAAAGAGACGTCTCCATTAACTCCCACCCCCCAATAAAATCCACAATCCCCTAAACTCTCCAGCAATCAAAATCGTTCCATCAGTCTTCAATACCGTTTAAGTCCCACGGCTTCTCTTTCACATTTTCAACTAACCTCACAATCTTCTTGGATTCTACCTGCCTTTCATAATAAGTGATTTCCTCTGTACTTATAAGACCTCCTTTCCTTTCCTTTACTCTTCCTTTGGTTTCCCTGCCGTTCCTTTGAT
>PVKM010023198.1:0-21293 GCA_004027735.1 Carollia perspicillata | reverse complement strand
GAAGTCTATTTTCTTTGCCAGCTTTGGGAAGTTCTTCATTATTTGTTCAAATAAGTTTTCAATTTTTTGTTGTTGTTCTTCTTCTCCCCTGGCACCCCTATGATTCGGATGTTGGAATGCTTAAAATTGTCCTGGAGGTTCCTAGGCTTCTCATTTTTTTGAGTTCTTGTCTCTTTATTCTGTTCTGGTTGAATGTTTATTTCTTCCTTCTGCTCCAAATTGTTGATTTGAGTCCCAGTTTCCTTCCCATCACTATTGTTTCACTATTTATTTCACTATGCAGCCTTCACTTTTTCCTCTATTTTGCAACCATACCCAACCATATCCATGAGCAGCCTGATTACCATTGATTTGAACCCTGCAGCTGATAGGTTGGCTGGCTATCTCTTCCTCGCTTAGTTCTACTTTTGGAGCTTTGATCCCTTCTTTTGTTTGGGTCATACTTTTTGTCTTGGTGCACCTGTTAAATAATAAGGGGCAGAGCCTTAGGTATTCACCAGGGTGGGGCAACCCACGTTACTGTGTTGTGGTGCTGTATGTGGGGGAGGGGTCAGAGAGGGAACAATGCCACTTGCTTGGCTGTCGGCCCACTTTCAGACACGTCCCCCACTACCCACAAGCAAATTGGGCTCCTCTGGTGCTGATTCCCAGGTAGGTGGGCTTGTGTACATTCTAGGTCCCTGTGGGTCTCTTCATTGAACTCTTTTGTGAGGCCAGGAGTTTCTCCCGCCACTGCAGCCTCCACAGGTTTTTGCAGCCAGAAGTTTTGAGGCTTTATTTCCCTGCTCAGGAACTCTGGGTTGCACAGTCTGTCTCGTTCCTGTGTGATATCTTTTAATTTCCTTATACTAGAACTTTACAATGAGAAGAGATTTTAGATAACCTTATTTATGCCCTTACTATAGAGTTGAAGGAACTGGGTGCTAGGACCTTGTTATCCAACATGATGTGACTAGTAAGTGGCAGAGATAGGTCTAGGACCATGTTTTCTGTTTTTCTTTGGACTTGGGATATAACATTTAATCTCTCTGTGTAGTGGGGTTGATATCCTACTCCTCTAAGACTTGCCAAGTAGCTTAGGTAGTAGATACAGCTTAAACCAAGACTCTATATAACCCTTTCCTCCTGTTGGTAAATCTTTTCCCTTTTCTCCATGTTGTAATGTTTACAAGTGTGTACATATAAAAGGCGAGTAGGTCATAAATGCATCTTCTGCCATTTTTTTATTCTCCTCGGCAGGTATGGAGAATACCGAATCCCAAACAAAGCACTAAACAAAGAAGACCATTATGTGGGCCATTGGAAAGAAGGAAAGATGTGTGGTCAGGGAGTCTATAGGTAATAACATCAGAAAGGTTTTTAGACTGGTGTTGCTTTTTCTGAGAATCATGTAAACTTAAATGTTTGTGTAGCCAAAATTTTCAAGGAGTGATGTTACTTATTCTTCTTACGACTGAAACTGCATGAAGTCTTATTTTAAAGTTCCTCTCATCTATCACAGGTGAAAATACTAGGCTATTATTTAGTTCTTAACAAAACTGTGCAAACCTTTTAAACCCTAACTTTCTCATAAAATCTCCTAAATACCTTGCCTGTAAATTTATCTTATAAATTATAAGAGTGGTATATTATACCACTCTTACATGGACAGATGTATCATTTATTCAGAGATCACTTATTTCATTTTCCTGTAAGGAACTAAATGCACATTCCCCCTCCCCTCGTGTAACCACAGAATACCACCTGTGACATCTTAAATTTCTTAACCTCAGTCATTCAAAAATAAGATTTTGATTGGTGAAAAATAATCATACACAAATAATTACAATTACCATTAAGATATGAGTATAGTTTTATTTCCCAACTTTGCAAAGATAAGCATCAGAATTCAGTGTGCTCATGATGTTTATCCATTCTTTTTAACCACAGTTATGCCTCAGGCGAAGTGTTTGAGGGATGTTTTCAAGATAACATGCGTCATGGTCATGGTCTTTTACGAAGTGGAAAATTGACTTCCTCTTCTCCCAGTATGTTCATTGGCCAATGGGTAATGGATAAGAAAGCAGGATATGGTGTCTTTGATGATATCACAAGGTACAGTGTCTACTTCTAATCTCAAACTTTAGTGGGACAAGCTTTTTATAATTATATATTTTAGAGTTATCACAAAGATACATGGAGTATGTGTAAATCTATGCCAGATTGACTATAATATTTAATTCCTGAGAGAACATTGCTCTGAGTAAGGTGTTTTTTCCTATCACATTGTCTTACATTTGAGGAGGTGGAGTTAACCACTTGAACTAGAAACCAACCTAGGGTGATGGTTGGTATCTTCCACATGGTAATTATTTTTTCCTCACTTCATCTTTATCACCATTGATTTTTTTTTATTTCACCGCTTTTCTCTTTCTGTGAAGGGGGGAGAAGTATATGGGAATGTGGCAAGATGATGTGTGTCAAGGGAACGGTGTGGTAGTTACCCAGTTTGGATTATACTATGAAGGCAACTTTCACCTTAATAAAATGATGGTGAGTCTGATATTTACATATAGTTATTATTGATATTTTAAAAACTTCTATGTTAATTAACTTTTAAATTTATCTGTTAATGTTCTGCCTTATTAGTACTATTTTTCTTGTCTTTTAAAATTATGTAAGGCTTTGGGGGATATGTACTCTTAAGTTACTTTGCATTTTATGTATTGTGATTTTTGTTTTGTTTCTTCACATAGGGAAATGGGGTTTTACTTTCTGAAGATGATACCATCTACGAGGGAGAATTTTCAGATGACTGGACTCTTAGTGGAAAGGTAAGAAACTAACTTTCTTCTTTCTCTCCCTAATACAATCTTTTACTAATTATTTTTTTACTTCAGTGATTTTTTTTGTAAATATACAGAGTTGTACAACCATCACTGCAGTTCAATTTTGGGACATTTTCATCACCCAAAAAGATTTCTGTCACTATCTGCTGCCCATTTGAGTCACCCCTCATTTGTAACCCCCAGTCCTAGAGAACCTCTAATGACTTGATCACTCTATAGATTTTCCTGTTTATGTCCTTTTATGTAAATGGAATCATACAATGGGTGGTCTGTCCTGTGTAGCTTCTACACTTAGCACAGTGTTTTTGAGGTCTTCCCATATTATGGCATGTGCAGTACTTCATTCCTGTTTTTTGCTGAACAGTATTTCAAAACCACATTTTGTTTATCTCTTTCTTCACTAGTTAATGGGCATTCTCTTATTTCCAATTTTAAACTATTATGAATAATACTCTGTAAACATTTGAATACACTTTTTTTGTGTGAACTTTTTTTATTCCTCTTGGGTAGATGCCTAAAAGTGCAATTTTTGAGTTTATGGTAAATTGATGTTTAACATATTACGAAACTGCCAAATTGTTTCTCTAAAGTGGCTGCACTATTTTACATTCCCATCATCAGTGTATGAGGGTTCTAATTTCTCCACATGTTTGCCAATATTTTTTTATTTTCTGTTTTTTCTTTTTTGCCATCCTAGTAGATATAGAGTGTTATCTTGTGGTTTTAATTTATATTTCCCTTATGACTGATAATGTCATATATCATTAGAGCACATTTCATGTGCTTGTTTGTGATTCCTGTATCTTCTTCGGTGAAGTGTCTATTTAAACATATTTTTTAAAATTGTTTTTCAGTTTATTTAAGCAAGAGAAACCACATTTTACCCATTCAAATATTCAGATATTTTGACATTTTAAGAATTAGTTTATAGTATTATTGAATTCTAAGGATTCTAAGGATGTTTTATATAATCCAGATAGAAGTCCTCTATTAGATATGAGAGTCACTTGCAGTCTGTGGCTTGCCATTTTTAATGTTACTAGAGCTTTTTGAAGCACAAACCTTTTACTTTAATCAAGTCTAATTTCTCAAATAATTTTTATGAATCATGAATTTGATGTCATATCTAAGTAATCTGCCAAACTCAAGATTATTAAGCTTTTCTTCTGAAAGTCTTAAGAGTTTTGTCTCTCTTGTTTAGGTCTATGATTCATAGTGAGTAACTTTTGTGTATTGTGTGAGTTAAAAGTCTAAATTGTCTTTTTTTGCATTTGGGTATCCAACTGCCCCAACAACTTTTCTCATTGAATTTTCTTGACATCTTTGTTGAAATTAATTTATCATAAGTGGGTTTGTTTCTGGACTCTGAATTATATTCTGTTGGTCTTCATATCTCTTATGCCAATACTGTAATATTTTAACTACTATAGATTTCGAGCAAGTTGTAAAATCAGGAAGTACAAGTCTTTTAACTTGGTTATTTTTTAAAGTTGTTTTGGTTATTCTGAATCTTTGGCTTTTTCATATAAATTTAGAACTGGCATGTCTAAATCTTCAATAAAGCCTGCTGAGATTTTGATAGGGGTTACATCTATAGGTTAATTTGGGAATTGCCATCTAAATTATACTGAATCTTCCAATCTGTGTACATGGAATGTCTTTCCATTTATTCAGATCTTTGATTTTATCAGCAATGTTTAATAGTTTTCACTGTGCATCTCTTGCATATCTTTGGTTAAATTTGTTTCTAAGTCTTTCTTTTTGCTGTTATAAAAAGAACTGTTTTCTTAATTTTATTTTTGGATTATTTATTGCTATTTATATAAAAATGAAGTTGATATTTATATTTTGTTCTCATATCCTGAAATCTTGCTAAACTGGTTTATTAGTTCTAGTAGGGTATGTGTGAGTGTGTGTGTGTGTATTAGGATTTCTTGCATATAGGATCACATTGTCTAAAATAAAGGTAGTTTGACTTATTCCTTTACAATCTGGAAGGCTTTTATTTCTTTTTCATGTCTTATTGCACTTGCTAGATTCTCCAGTAGAATGTTGAATAGAAATGGTAAGAGTAGACATCCTTCCCTTGTTCCCTATTTATGGGAAAAGCATTAAATCTTTCATAATTAAGTATGATATTAGCTGAAGGTTTTTTGTAGTTTAATTAGATTGAGATAATTCCCTTCTATTCCTAGTTTGTTTAAAGTTTTTATCATAAATGGGTTTTGGATTTTTCAAAGGACTTTTTCTGTGTCTATTAGGATGATCATGTGGTTTTGTTCTTTATAAATACAGTGTATTATGTTGGTTGCTTTTCTGATATTAAACCAACTTTGCTTTCCTAGAGTAAATCATAGTTGGTCATGGTCCATAATCCTTTTTATATGTTGCTAATATTTTGTTAAAGATTTGTGCATCTGTATTTATAAGAAATCATGGTTTATCATTTTCTCATGTTGTCTTTGTCTTTGGTATCAGGGTGATGCTTCATAGAATGAGTTAGGAAGGATTCCCTCCTCTATTTTCTGAAAGTTTGTGAAGTTTGATATTATTATTTTTCTTTGGATGTTTTGGAGGATTAACCAATGAAATCTGGACCTGAGCATTACTTTATGAGAATATTTTAAATTCTAATTTAATTTCCTTCTATTTGATCTATTCAGATTTTCTATTTCTACTTGAGTCAATTTTGGGTAATTTGGTTCTTCCTAGGAATTTTCCTATTTTACATAAGTTATCTAATTTGTTGGCATAAAGTTGTTCTCTTTATAGTTCTTTCCAGCATTTTAATTTCTGTAAGGCTGATATAATGCACCTGTGTTGTTGTTTTTTATTTTGTAATTTTGTCTCCCTTTTTTTTTCTTGATCAATCTACTTAATTGCCAATTTTGTATATCTTTTCAGTGAAGCAATTTTTGGTTTAATTGATTTTTTCCTCTTTCTTTGCTTTGTTTTCTCATTTCTGCTGATGTGTATTATCTCCTTTTTTCTTACTTTGGATTTTCTTGCTCTTTGCTCCTCTTTTTTTAAATTTTATAAGATGAAATTTTAGATTACTATTTGAGATCTTTCTTATTTTTAATATAGTCACTGCTTTAGTTTGATTAAGTTGTTCATTTCATTCAGCTCAAAATATTTTACTAATTTTTTCTGTGATTTTTTCCCCTTTACCAAGGGTTTATTTTTACATACTCTTTTTGCACATGCATGTACATACTTTTTAAAAAACAGTTGGGGATTGGTAAAGCCTAAGTTAAAAAAGGGAAATGTTAACCATTTGGTGCTCTTTTTTCCTCTTGAGTTTTTACATTGAAAATACTTTCTCTAATTTCACATTTTCTCCAACTCTGCCCTAGGGAACACTGACTATGCCAAATGGAGATTACATTGAAGGCTGCTTTAGTGGAGAATGGGGATCTGGGATAAAAATCACTGGAACCTACTTTAAGCCTAGTCTGTATGAGAGTGATAAAGACAGACCCAAAGTTTTGTGAGTGACTAATGTTAATTCTGGGTTAATTATTGAATGTTTTTAGTTGTCTTTCTTTTATCAAAGCTGGTTAATATTTTAAATGGAGAACAAGGTTTTAAAGTCTTTCTTTTTAACAAAGTATGACTTCCTTGATTTGTGAACTGACACTACTATAGATAGCTAAATCTAGAGTCTTAGTTTAGATTAAAGCCTTACAGCACAGTTATTTAAGATGAAAGTGTGGGAATAATATGTGTGTGGGAATAATGCTACTGTTAATGGTGCAGGTATCCAAGCTGATTGAAAGAGAGCATTCTTAAATGGAGCCCTAGACAACTTGATTTTGAAAAGTAAAGATCAAGCCCATATATTTGTACACCAAGTGGAATAGTATACTCTGCATATATGGAAAAGAAAGGCAAAATATAAGTCTCTAAGTTGTACTTCGTCTTCTGTCAAGTTTTTGGCATATGAATTTTTTTTTTATTGATTGCAGCTTTCACTTTGTTTTTGTATTTTGGTAGCATCTCAGGTTCTTTTTTCTGATGGGAGTTGGATATATTTTTTATACCATGTTTATTTTTAGAGTATTTTTAGAACCCAGTATGCAGTTCATTTCACGATTCCCATTATGAGTCATGCAAAGCACAGAAAGTCCTTGTTTTAACAGCAGTCAATTTTACAGAATCAATTCTGTGGATATGTAGAAAGCAAAGGAGTCAATTTTGATGTGCTTTGTACTTAGTAAGTCATAGACTTTAGTATCTGATGAACATTAAGTAGTTAAAAACTATCTCTTTGAAAATTGTATTCAGTGTTTTTAAAATAGAACCACCATCAAATCTGGGAAGTTTTGTCACAGAAGCACTCTCAGTTATGTGTTAGTTTCTGTTCAGGATTTTTGCACACACACCAACAAAAGGTGATTAATTAAAGCTTGACGTGACTTTTTTAGCAGGAAGCTGGGAAATCTGGCAGTGCCTCCTGATGAGAAGTGGAAAGCAGTGTTTGATGAATGTTGGCATCAGCTGGGCTGTGAAAATCCAGGCCAAGGAGAGGTTTGGAAAGCGTGGGAAAATATTGCTGTGGCCCTGACTGCCAGTCGGCGCCAACACAGAGACAGGTGAGTGAGTGCCT
Source organism: Carollia perspicillata (assembly GCA_004027735.1). Lineage (NCBI taxonomy): Eukaryota > Metazoa > Chordata > Mammalia > Chiroptera > Phyllostomidae > Carollia > Carollia perspicillata. Next base: position 13,856 of record PVKM010023198.1, on the reverse strand, counting down.
GTCCAGCGCAAGGCAGAACATGGTAGGAAGAGGAAACTTAAAATCAGTAAGTAGTTAAGGCTTGCCACGTTTAACATAATATAATTTAATTTAAAAGTCAATGACGTACTTCTGTTTCTGGGTAAGAGAGTTAAAATGCACCTGCTTTTATCTTCTTTCTTTTATCAAAGCTGGTTAATATTTTAAATGGAGAACAAGGTTTTAAAGTCTTTCTTTTTAACAAAGTATGACTTCCTTGATTTGTGAACTGACACTACTATAGATAACTAAATCTAGAGTCTTGGCACTCAACTATAACACCCACACAGAATATTTTGATAGCTGTTAGAAAACTCTCAACAGTAAATGTCAGCCAGTGTATTGAGGAAGAACACCTGAATTCAGAGTGCTACTAAACCAGCCATGAGTTTACTGGGTTTTTAAACTTCAGTATTCCTCAGCCTGAGCTCAGTGTAACCTGAAACCTTGAAGTAAGCATTGTGCAGTAGATTGACAGAGATCCAGAAAAAACCCTCTGCTTCTGGCTCAAGTTGTGAAAAAGAGACTCTTAGAGCTCAGATAGAGTGGAGGAGGTACACTGGGTTTTCTTTCTCTCCTTTTTCTCCGTTTTCTCATGCTCTAGCCCCCAGGTACTTCTGCAGCAGGGGCAGTGATGACAGCTGCTTGAGAAGCCATGACAGGAAACTTGCAAGAGCTAAAACTCACAAGGGAATTCTTTCCCCTTTGGTGGATCCTCAGGTCCAGGAGTCTTGGCCAAATCCCATTGCTGTTTTTGGTTTCTCTTTCTGTCCTTTTACCACTTGGCTCTTGATGTGGCACATTGGTATAAGTGGGCAGTTTCTGGCCAGAAGAAATAAAAGGGGAACCAGGCAATGCCGGTCAGGTCATGCAGAGAGGGAAGCTCTGGAAAGCAGCTTTATAAAGTAGTTTATGAATTCCTAGGTTCACCCCATACTTGCACATGTGTGGATTTGATCCTAACTTGCATATCAACACTTTGAGAAGTGAGCTAATAGGGAGACTTCCACCCATGTCCCAGACTGACCCCTGGGTAGTATACTCACAGACAGATCCAAATAGGACTATGAAGGCTTTATTTTTTTAAATAAGTCTATTCTTTTTTTTTCAATTCCAGTCACTTTTTAAAAAAAGATTTTATTTAATTTTAGAGAGGGAAGGGAGGGAGAAAAAGAGGGAGAGAAACATCAGTGTGTGGTTGCCTCTCGTGCACCCGCTACTGAGGACCTGGCCTGCAACGCAACCCAAGCATGTGCCCTGACTGGGAATTGAACCAGCGACCCTTTGGTTTGCAGGCCAGTACTCAATCCAGCGAGCCACACCAGCCAGGGCAAGACTACTAAGGCTTTGAGAAGTGAACTGACACTGGAACCACAGCCCAAAGCAGGCTGAAAAATACATCAGCTGTTCCAGAGACTTCCCAGATGAGTGCATATTCATGATGCACTAGAGGGACTCACAAGACTCGACATATAGCTGTACTGTTAGTTAAGAGTCATTTCAGAAATAGTAAGGATCCACAGCCAGATCATTAGGGAAGAGGGCACCAGCTGAGTGTGGAGGAATTCATGTGCAAGATTCCTACACTCTCTCCCTCCTGAGGGGGTTACACAGAGCACACTCTTTCCTCCAGGAGTAAAATGAAGCCACACATGTTCATGTTTCTGCCCTGGGAAGCCCGTTAGAGATTCAGCGCCCAAGGTTTTTAATGGGGGCTAGTCATATTGGCAGCCTGTGCTTAGCAACTACCAGGATTCTAGTCCCAGAAGGGAAGAAGATGTCCATCATAAAGCACATTGTTAGTATAGTCTGTGGACAACAAAATACCCTTATCAGTTAGGGAATGTTTCATATCTGTATAGGGAACGTTTAGGAAGCTTAATTCCCAGGTACTAGCAAGGCGTCAACTTTACAAGCAGGTCCTTCTAAAGATAATAATTTCAAGCCTACTGTGTGTACTCTATTATACATGTTAACATTCTCCATAAGAGATAAATAAGACTCATAACATAATACTCAAAATGTCCATGATATAAACCAGAATTACTTGGCAATCCAGAGAACCATGAAAATCTTATTTGGAGAAAGACAGGCAATAGGCCTCAATAACACCCTAACATAGATTTTGGAATTATCTGACAAGAACTTTAAAGCAACTAGTGTAAAAATACTCAAAAGAGCAATCACAAACACTTTAAATAAATGTTAAAATTGGTAAGTATAAGCCAAAATAGAAGCTACAAAGAAGAATCAAATCAGTCCCTGTCTGGTGTGGCTCAGTGGATTGAGCACTAGCCTGCAGACTGAAAGGTCATCAGTTTGATTCCTGGTCAGGGCACATGCTGATCTCACACATCCGTGTTGCTCTCCCTCTCTTTCTCCCTCCTTCCCCTCTCTCTAAAAATAAATAAAATATTTTTTAAAAAATCTCAACTTTGGAAAAAAAAGAACCAAATCAAAATTTTAGAATTGAAAAATACAGTAACCAAAACTTTAAAAAAATCACTGAGTAAATGCAATAGCAGAATAGACATGACAGCAGAAGAGTTGGTAAACTTGAAAATAGATTAATAAAAATTATCCAAACTGCAAAACAGAAAAAAATAACCAGAGCTTTAAGGACCTGAGCATCTAATATTTGTGTCCTTGGAATCCCAGAAAGAGAGGAGAAAAATTGAAGCAGGGCTGAAAAACATATTTGAAGAAATAATGGTTGAAAATTTCCCAAGGTTGGTGAAAGAAATAAACCTACAAATTCAAGAAGTTGAACAAACTGTATCCTAGAAAAAAAGCAAAGATATCCGCGTATAAATGCATCATATTCAAATTGAAAGAGAATAATATTGAAAGCACCTAGATGAAAACTGCCTTGTATATAGGGAAACAGCAGTTCAAATGCTTGCACATTTATCAGTATCCTTTGGGGGCCTAAAAAAGTGGCACAACCGTATTCCTGTGCTAAAAGAAAAATTACAGATGTGCTTTTTTATTTCTCTTTTCTTTTTCTACTCTTTCTTATTTTCCCCCTTTTTCTCCTTTTCTCCTGCTTTTCTTTTCACTATCTGCCTTTTTTTCACATCCTTATTCCTTTACTTGGCCAGTAACTTCCACAAGATTGTTGAGTGTTTGGACCTGAAGAACCTACGGTGCAGAACGAAGTTGGGGTCTTTTTTTTTTTCCTGTACTTGGGATAAATGGGAATTGATTATAGTGTTTCATTCATGAAGTTCATGATATTTACCTTCTACTCTCCCTATCAGTAGAAGAAATAGAAACTCCCAGAATTGATAAAAATTGTGGACTTGCCCTTTTGTGTTATGCAGATGGTCAGCCTTCACTGATAGAGTTTGTTGTAAACACTGACATTTTAGACCTCCAGTTGACCTTGGCTAACTGCTGTTGAATGTTTCCAAGGAGAATGAATGAATTTTTATGTAAAACCGTATCTCATTTGTTTTCTCTAAAATACTGTAATAATAATGATTGTACACTGTTTCTATTTTTAATTGGTTATAATCTAATGATAGGGCGCCGTTACCAAAAACTGCTGCTGATTACTGCTAGTGCATGTTTTGTCTAGCTCTTCATCCAGAGCTCCCCTTTACCTCACTACCTGTCGTAGTATCCTCGTTATCTCCTTATGTCTTGAGCTTATTTTTATTTCTTCCTTTGCCCTTTGATTTGATTTTTTTTCCTTAGCTCTGTCTCCCTGATATTTTTTCTCTTGTTACTAACAAATCTATCACAAATTTTCTCTCCAAGCTGATGTTGTAGTATTTTCCAATACCATGGCTTTATATTAGAGCAAATTTTTTATCAATTTATTGTTATTATGAAGTATCATTAAATGCTATTTTGAATGACTGTTACATAACTTAATAGCAGGCTCATTTGGGCCAGACACACTTTTGGGTGCTCTGTTTTATCCTTAGTTGGTGACTGTGTTTTATGTGCACATTACAATTATCTTTCTTTCCTGACATAAAATTCACAGTAGGTTTTCTTCTCCCTTTTACTAGTCCAGAGATATTAAGTCGTTCACAGACTCAGACGCTAGAGAGTTTGGAATTCATCCCTCAGCATGTTGGTGCCTTCTCAGTAGAGAAATATGACGACATCAGGAAATATTTAATAAAGGTAAAACCAGAGTCACACTTATACTGGTCTCGTCAATTAATGATGTAGCTACCACAATATATCATTCAAATCTATTCACAGCTTATTTTCACCTTAAAATAAGTCTTGTTCTTGCTTTCTATGTATTTCTCTTGTTAATTCTGTGACTAATAAAAGCACATTTCTGCGTGAATATTACCGCATAATAACAATAGAACTTTTTAAGTTTTATAAAATGTTCAAGGGGGTTCTTAAGAACTAGGGTCAGAGTTTAGAATGGCTTTTTGTTGGTAACACTAGCAAAGTAGAGATTATGTAAATAAAGGAGGCTGCCTTCATCCCCTGGTTATGCTGCCTTTGCTTCCTTCTCAAATGCCGTACAGTCAGCTACAGTTTAACTGTGACATGTAGTGAAACAAGGTACAGGACGGAGTATGAGAGAAATGAAGGGAACTGAAGAACTACTGTTTCAGAGCATAATCCAAAGTAATTATTTAGTTTTCTCCCAGGTAACACTGTATATATTTTTTGTGAAGTTTGAAGTATGTTAAAACCTTTCTTTTAAAGATATTCTATATCAGTATATCCAAAGCTATTTTCCCAAGATGTTAAAAGGGTTTTTTGATTAAGATTAGGAACTCCTACTTTATATAATTTGGGTAGACTCTTCACTTTCAGAAAAGTTGAGTATTTGAATTTTCCTGGTCCATAAGTTGACTCCTGAAATTTTGAAAGTTGTGTATTATTTATGGATTGTTTCTCTGTTAGTGCACATTGACCAACTTCACTGATTCTCTTCCTGCTCAGGCCTGCGACACTCCTCTGCACCCCTTGGGCAGGCTTGTGGAGACGCTGGTTGCGGTGTACAGAATGACATATGTGGGTGTGGGCGCCAACCGCCGGCTGTTGCAGGAGGCTGTGAAGGAGATTAAGTCCTACCTTAAGCGAATTTTCCAGCTGGTCAGGTAAGAGATCTTTTCATTGAAGCCTGAAAGTTGTGAGATATTAGTTTATACTAATGGCTTGGATATCTTCACTCTGAATCTAGAGATTACAACTTCATAAAGAATTTTTAATGTTTCCCTTTATCACAGAAATTATTCATTAAGAAAATGGTTTTATGCCTGAGATCCTTAAATAGATTGAATAATGGCAATATGTTTTTACTTTATGTTTATGCTATGAGAATAAAAAAGAACCTTAGCCATTGTTACTTATTTCCTTTATGTATTTCTTACTCATTATGTATAATAGAAGGCTAAAATAAATGTTAATTTAATTCTAATTTTGGTATGAAATATAATAGTCTTACATGGATTTCATCTCTAAGCAAAATAATGTCTCTAAAACCTAACCACAGAGAAGATAAAATCTAATACAAAGTTTTGTCCCCGAGTATTTATTGTCACTTGACAGCAACAACATATTTGTTCATTTGTTCAACAAATACCTATTGAGTGCATCTATGTGTTAGCCACCATTCTAGCTCCCGGAGGAATTTATCAGTGAATAAAACAGCAACAAAATGTTTGAAATCTGTACTGTCATAGAGCTTACATTGTAGCAGAACAAAATATGTAGTATGTCAGATGACAGTAAATATGATAGAGGGAAGGAGGGTGGGACTGAAGGTCAGATGCTGCTGTTTTAAACAGAAAGTCAGGGAAGCTGACTGCTGAGGTAATGTCTGAACAGAGACTCCGAAGGAGGTGAGAAAGTGAGCCAGTGAGCACTTCTGAAAAGGGGTTTAAGGCAGCAAGCAAATCTGGAACTAGTGAAATTCAAAATCTTTTACTGGGTGTAAAGAAAATATTATGTTAAGATAACTAGGCAAAAATTTGAATTTGTCCCAGAAAACTTTATGTTATTAGCCTCAAATTAACAGATGCGTATGGAAATGTTTCATGTTTTAGGGGGTATTGTGATCTACTGAAAAGACCACTGGGTTGGGAGTGTTTCAGCTCTGACAGTAGCAAGATGGGCATGATGAAGATAAGTTTCCTGACCTTAGCGTTCCTAACTATAAAATCAGGGGCAGAGGCAGGTGCAGGGAATAAATTTACAAAACTAGGGAAGATTGCAGACTGCCTTTAAAGAGAAAGGGTCATGGTTAAAGTCTGTAAAAATAACGAGGACAATGAACTTCTTCATGGTAGAGCCCACCATTTGCATATAAGAGATTGGAGATAAAAAGGGCAAATTCAAAGCCTAGGAAAAAAACCCTCAAGAATTCTGGAATGGTGGCAGCCTGATCACCTGGAAAAATTTTTCTGCAACTTTTTATATAAATATTTAGAATTATATGGATTTTAGGTAAAAAATATAATTTTATTAACCGATGCCACCATAAACTTAATTTAAAGAAAAAGTTTTAGCCCTGACTGCTGTGGCTAATGGATGGAGTGCCAGCCTGTGAACCGAAAGGTGGTCGGTTCAATTCCCAGTCAGGGCCTACGCCTGCGTTGCAAGCCAGGTTCCTGGTTTGGGGGCGTGCGAGAGGCAGCGGATCAATGTGTCTCTCACATGTTGATGTTTCTCTCCCTCCCTTCTCCTCTCTCTAAAAATAAATAAAATCTAAAAAGAAAGGTTTAAGAAAAAGTTTTAAAATTTTTACAATGATTATTTTTTTCTTAATATTTGACATAATTTCTACTGATACTTATTTATACTCTGAGAAAATGGTCTCCGCTAAAAGAGTTTATACAGATTAACCTCAAATGAGATTTGCCAGTAAGAGAAATATATATAATATAGATCAGAATTCTTCATTCTTGAATAACTAGACAGAAAAAAAACATAGTACGTGGAAAATTTTAGTGGTATTATTAACTATGCTCTTAATTCTATTTTGTAAGAAGCATCAGTTAAGAATCTCAGACAACTAAAATATTTAGTTAATACAAAGTTTGATATCATAAGTCCTCAAATAGATAAAATAATGGAAATGTGTTTTTACTCTTTTAGCCACTCTAGAGGTATAATTGCATAATTACATTTTTTATTCCTCCTTAGGTTTTTATTTCCTGAGCTCCCTGAAGAGGGCAGCACAATTCCTCTCTCTGCTCCTCTCCCATCTGAAAGGAAACCCTTTTGCACTGGGATGTCAGATTCCAGATCCGAATCGCCAGAGCCGGGGTAAATGGAGTTAGGTGGAAAGAGTGAAGAAGAGGCGGTGGGGACCAAACGATCCCATCCAGAGCATCCTGGGAAAGTTGTTTTTCCAGATCTCCGTTTCCTTATTTCTAAAATGATGTGGTTGGACTAGGTAATCTCTGAAGTTCCTTTTAGCTCTCAAGTTCGTGAAAATACAGCCACGAATGACTGGGCTCAAAGGCAGCTGAGCAAAGTAACATCATTCTAACTTAGCATAACAACAGAGAAATCAGTCTCAAAATGGAAACCAAGTAGATTTTCAGTTAGATTTCAAGTTATAAAAAGAATTCACAGTCGGTCCAAGATAAAACTCCGGGGCTAAGCTCCTCATGTGAACTCCATATGTGAAAGTAAAATAGTTTTATAACTGCCTTTTTACTCAAAATTTCCCATCTTTACATTCAGTTTTGGTTCTGTAGTTGAATTTTAATATTAATGATTTTTTCTCTGATGTTTTGTAGTTACGTGGTAACAAGTTCAGGGTTACTGCTTCCTGTGCTCCTGCCTCGGCTGTACCCACCACTGTTCATGCTCTATGCCCTGGACAACGATCGTGAGGAAGACATTTACTGGGAGTGTGTTCTGCGACTAAATAAGCAGCCAGACAGTGCTCTTCTGGGCTTCCTTGGGGTACAAAGGTAAGCCCAGTAGTTATGAGTGGAATCAAGTGGTTTTAATTTAAAGTGAAAACAGCATTATTAGGAATTTGGTACTTTGATGTCTAATTATGTATATGATTTGCAGTTTATTCCACAAAATAGTGATATTTGTGTATGTACACACACACACTCACACTTAAATTTGAGTTATTCCACCTGATATTTTGCAGTTCTTCAAAGCAAAATACATATATCCACATTTTCAGAAAAAGCTAATTGTATTCAATTTCTGGCATTCTTCCTTCACTTCTCTTTCCTCCTTCCTCATCTATAATTTCTAATTTAAAAGTTTTAGAAGTGCTCTTTTTGTTGTAAGGCATTATGTCTTGTTGTTCAGGGGAATATTAAGTAATTATGCTTGTTTGCTAGTGCTGTGATAAGGCCAAGCACCCCAATGCCCAATAATTACATATTTGTGCTATCAAAAAAGTGAATAAACCTAAATTGGAACACATATTTTTTTCAGTGGAATAATTTAATAGTGAAAATGAGACAAAACTGAGTGGAGGAAAGCTTTTGGCCAATGTTGGGTCATATCCATAATGTGTAGTTATTAGAGTATAGAATGACAAATTCATTAGGGACATAACAGAAACTTTTAAATTACATCTGGAATGTTTATTAAAACTTCACCTGTTTGTGGCACTTATTTTAAATGGTGGACAGGGAAGCTAGTATAGCCATTACCTGTTTTTATGGGGATTAATTTACCATAAGTAACAGCTTGTAATAACAAAGTATGGATTCTGTTGTAGGAAATTTTGGCCAGTGACCTTGTCAATCCTTGGAGAGACTAAAAAGGTATAGTAGATTTTAGTTTCCTCAGCAACTTTGCTTTTCTTTGGAATGGGGGATTTGAGATACCAAGAAATTTCTGTCTTCCTTCACTGGGATAGTACCCAAGCCTGAGTTACTCACCAAAGGCCTCTGCCCTGCCATCCGTATCATCCTATTATTACAGTAAAGGACAGCTTTTCTCGTTGAGCTTCATCAGTTCTCTTTTTGCAGGTTTTGCCAACCACAAAAGATGCTTGTTTTGCCTCAGCTGTAGAATGTCTACAGCAGATCAGGTAATCCGATTTGTTGAAAAATCACGTGACTCGAAGTAATGGTTAGCCTATTAAAAAATTAATGAGATCTTAGTTTCATTTAAGCTCTGAGTAGCCCCTCCATTCCTAGATGGCGTCAGTCTCAGCCTGGAGATAAGAAAGGCTCTTCTGAGACATTTAGATTACCTTTTACTCTGCGAGGCCCTTGCATTTTCAAAAGTGGTGGAGTGCCTACCCAGAAATTTGTCTATATAATCACATCTTCAGCCAAATGGAAGTTAACTGAATTCTTACTCAGAAGAACATATATTAGAAAAGAAAGATCCACTCTGGTAAAAGGAGATGATGTATGACTTAGTGAATTCTTCCAGGTGAATCATAGATAGTTGGGAGCTTTTTTTCTCAAAGAACCGTAGGATTACAAAGGTCATCTCTTCCAGCGATTCATTTTGCTCGATGTGTCGAGTTTAAGGCACATGTACCCCAGGAGAGTATTCGTTCAAAAGTTAATATCAAATGGCTCTGTTAAGAAGATTATAAGGTATCTTTTTGTCCTTTTTTCCCTCCAACAGCACAACATTTACCCCATCAGACAAACTTAAAGTCATCCAGCAGACTTTCGAAGAGATCTCACAGAGTGTCCTGGCATCACTGCAGGAAGACTTCTTGTGGTCCATGGACGATTTGTTTCCTGTTTTCTTATATGTGGTGCTGCGGGCCAGGTGATCAATCTTTCGACTTTAATATTAGTGACTACTTATTTTAACATGTATGCCTTTTGGTTTTTTAAAAGATTTTCTTTATTTTTAGGCAAGGGGGAAGGGAAAGAAACATCAATGTGTGGTTGCCTCTTGTGCACCCAGGCATGTGCCTTGACTGGGAATTGAACCTGCAAACCAGTCCACTGAGCTGCACCAGCCAGGGTTTCATTTGCTTTTTTTGAACTGATGACAGGAATATGTTCTTCCACTAAAAAAAAAATCTATTTTTATTAACCCATTTCACTATGGCATAACCTCCTTGTTGAGCTATTTTTTTCCTCTTCAAACAGATTTTGAAGAAGGATACACATATAAGTAGAAATAACTCAGTATCTTTTTTTCTTATTGGGCAGGATTAGGAATTTAGGCTCTGAGGTCCATCTCATTGAGGATCTGATGGACCCATATCTGCAGCATGGGGAGCAGGGCATAATGTTCACCACCTTGAAGGTAAGTGTAGGTGTTACTTACTATTTGTTATCTTAAAATCTGTCCTTCATTTACCATAATATAAATCTGTCATTAGCTACTTTTCTTCTTTATAAAAGTTTAATGCAAACATTTTAAGTGCCTTTAGAACACATTATTTTAAAATATGATACTATATTAAAGTACCAATCAGTTAATTATTATGCATAAAGCATAATTATGCATAATTATTATGCATAAAGAATATTCACCACCCAATATTCTCTATAAATTGATCACTCAAGTCATTACAGATGCTTATGAGTATAGACCATCCATATAAATGTAAGTCTAGAAAAGAAACAAAAAGGATTCTTTGTGTCAAAAAAAAGTACTTAAAAATGGAGCTATTGTGGTACTAAGGTAGAAATGCAAAAGGCAGTATGAATAGAATAAATATGAATTGCATCTTCCTTTTTCTTCATGTGTTTACTGTAACCAATAGATTACAAATGAGGTTCCCTGATCTGGGCACTCTCTAGGGGTGGTTGACAGTTGCTTCAGTTTTTCTTGGACTATGGTAGAATCATGCTGAAGTTTATTGGAAGGACAACAGATAGAAAATGACAAAAACACTTTAGGAAAAAAAGAGGGAGAATAGACCCACTCTGCCAGGTTAGAATTATAATAATTAAGATAGTATGTTACTGTCACAAGAATAGACAAATAACTATTCAATAAAGAAGGGATAGCCCCCCTGTGGACATTATTATAATAAAACTTTCACATGTGAAAATGGAAAAAACAGACAAATGGAAAAGAGTTTTATGTAATAAATGGTCAGAGTATTAGGATAGCTCATTAAGAATTCTGGAAGGGGAGTGAAATCAGGGTGGAATCATCCACCTTGCAAATTACAGATGCTTTAGGGTTAAATACAGAAAAAGGAAGAGAGAAGGAAGACAAACAAATTAAAATGAGAAAAAGCCTAGAATTTAATGTCAGCTTTCTGGTTTCGGTTAATTTTTTAAACTTTTCAACATAAATACCATTTCTATTAAATAAATAAACTGAAAAAGGGTGGTGGGAAAGGAAAAGAAGGACCACCAATGACTTACTAACTACTTATGTTTATTGAAGAGCATCTGTAAACATATCACCAAGGAAGAAACTGAATTAATACATTTGTGTGTGAAAAGATGCTCAACCTCACTGAATGTAATAGTACTGCAGATTTAAACAAGGTGTCATATTGTGCCTGCTAAACTGACAAAAATGTTTTAAAATTTAACCAGTGCTGGTGGGGTTATAGTGAAATTAGTATTATTCCCATATTGCTCATAATGGATTAAATTAAATAGCAGTTACCCTTTTGGAAAACAGTTGCTATTAACATTGATATCAAAAACACCAAAAGTGTTTGTGGAATTTGCATAGTGCTACTCCTGGAGATTTGTTCTTATTAAAGAATGGAAAACAGTCTATGTGATTTGGATGAAGTGCTCTTTGTAGTGCGAGTGGCTCCCAGGCCTCGGTACTTTCAGAATCTCCTGGGGATGCTGCTTAAAAATGCATTCCTGGGAGTTCTGACTCACTAGGTCTGAAAGGACGCTTAATCTGCATGCTCACCGAACACACTAGATGATTCCGGTTTCAGTTATTCGTGTACCTAATAGTGAGCAGCATAATCTAAATGTCCAATTAATAGTGGCTTAGCAACTTGTAGTATTTCTACTTAATGAAGAATATTACATAGCTTGTAAAAAGTTTTGTGTGTATGTGTTTTACAATTAGGGAGAAATGTACAGAATTTTATCTATTAATTAAACCAGGCAGTAAAGACATTGGATAGGGGGCTGGAATAAAACAGGAAAAATGAAAGCAACTGATTTTGTTGGGCTATTAGAATTAATAAGAGATTTTCTTTCTTTAGTCCTATGTGCACTGCTATGTTGATGTAATTTCTCTCAGAGTAAATTTGAAATTGCATTGAATTTTTTTCAGGCATGTTACTACCAGATCCAGCGTGAGAAGCTTAACTAGGCTGCATAACAGCTTGACAACTGGATTATCTATACAGAGTGTTATGGCACCATCTGGCATCTTCCCGTAGTGGCAAAAAAGGGTGGTCTTGAAATCAGGATGTTGTGTTATTTTGGTGGGTTTTTTATGAACCTAACTAATGAACAGAGCCCTGATCCCAGAAGAAAAGACTGTACAGTTTAAAGGGAGAGTTGAAAAGGATGTAGAAATCAGAATCGACCGATCCCTGGCCAATAATAAGTTTTCAAAATACCATACACCTACTGTTTGAAAAAAGAGGATATCTCTTCCTACAGTAAAGGTTCTGCCAGCTTCATGACGTTGCAAGAAAAGTTCTCCATATAGCTTCTTACATTAAAGACGATGATGGATAATTTGGAGTTTCTGGTTTGCCTGCAGTTAACCCAGACCCCTTTGCAAGGAGCAGATTGCACTTGAAACTGCGGTAACCACACTATGCCTTCCTGAATCCCTTGCAATCATGTGTGCATCGTGCTTCTTTGCTGAGAGAGGGGAAAGAGAACTTTTAAACTACAGTTTTAACTTTTTCTAAGCTTTTTCACCATGGTATTCATCATGGGAGACATTTGATATAGTGACCAGCAAACCACAACCCCAAACACGGAACGCATCTAAATAGGAGTCTTCTGCCTCCTGAGTGAAAAAGAACATAGGAATTTTGTTCTACAGAGTGAATACACTGGAATTCGGATGCTGACTCTGCGCTGCTATGGATCCTCATTTGTCCGTGTGCAAACACTGTGTCCCGAGGCCTGTGAAGAGAGCCTGAAGAGCTTTTGCATGCAGGCTGTGTTTTGGGGCAGGACACAAGACTAGGAGACGGGGAAGCAAAGGACTGCATCCCTCCTACATCCTACCTAGTGTTGTGGCTCTTCCCTATACCTCGCATTAAATTCACAGAGGGGAAGAAAAAGGAAACAAGCTTTGGCTTTTCCCTCTCTCAAAAGTATTATGACACTTCAATGTTGTAGTGTTTGTTTTTTTTTTTTATGTCCTATTGTAAGTGGTTGGTTTATACTGTAGAAGTAACACTAGTAGCTGTTCTGAATAACATAGGTGCTCTTCTTCATCTCATCTACGCAAATGGTGAGCATATGGAGTATCCTCCTAATTTATTAACATCAGCAGATGTTAATTTGGAAAAAGGATCGTGGTTTTGCTCTACTTTATAATCAAGACAAATGTTTATTAAAATACTGTTTTGGAATGCTGGCTATAATGTAATGGCAATTTTCATAATAAAATACATTGATCTTTATGAGGTTGTTTTGATTATAAGAGAGATGGCATGGGGCAGCCTAAAAATTTAAAAGAAATCCAGGTTTAGTATTTTTGCTTACATTGTACTCCATGTCTCTTTGTATTGGCCTCAGAGGATCCTTTAGGATTTTAGACATCTCTTTTTAGAATAAATATAAGCTTAACTTTCTGATCCTAATAACCTGAGGACAAGGGTCTTTTTTTATTTTATTGTTTATACTATTACACTGGTCCCCGCTTTTTCCCACGAGGACAAGGGTCTTAAAAGAAATCTATTATTTCTTTGGGCAAAAGACATATTTTGATGGTTCTCTCTCTCTCTCTCCACCCCCCACCCCACCCCACAAACAGATTCAGGGAAGGGAAGA
>PVKM010023197.1:0-21308 GCA_004027735.1 Carollia perspicillata | reverse complement strand
CGGGGTGCGTGAAATAGCAAACGCCGTCAGGTCTCACGTTGGGCAAATACAGAGACAGCTCTTCGGTCTCATTGAAAAGTGGTTGTCAGAAACGTGCCACTCACTCAAGGTCTCTAAGTGCTCTGTCAAGCTTTAACTTGATTAAAATTGAAAACCACGTTGCTGGAAAACCAAACGTGAAATCGAAATCTCTTTACTTGCTCTTACATCCTGAAGCCTGGGCTATGGATCATCCCCAGTTAATTTATGCCATCTTTGTGCCATACATTAATTTTGAATATATTTGTTGAAAATTTCCTGTAGCTTGCATTTATGGTTGTCAAAGGGGCTTTTATCTTGAAAAAATGGTGCTGGTTTTAATTACAATTCTAAATAGCTCCATAACCGTGGTGAACCCTGGATTTACATCATCTTTATGACAGCCGCGCCGATTCCTGCTTTATTGATTTTGTCATTTGCTTCATTACGGTTAATGCAAACCTTTCGTACAGACACAGTTCTGGGGCTGCGCTCTTTTCGGAGGGGTTCGTAGAGACATCATGATGGAGAGAGACCCCCCGTGCCCACCGCAGTGCTGACCGAAGGGAAAATCCGCCCAGGAAATTGTTCCAAAGTGGCTATCCATCACTCCCAAGGGAAATGTTAGCTCTGCCTAGCCAACCCTCTCCTCTGCTCGTGTGGGCCCCGACTTCTCGGTCGTGGAGCCTGGCAGGTGGTGCTGCTCGTGGTGGCCGGACTCCTGAGCTCACCCCACCCCAGACTGCGTCTGTGCTCGGCTGAGAGACCACTCTGGGCAGCGGTCACCCCCTTTCTCATGTCACGTGCAAACCCCGAGCCCCCTGCACCCAGTCCAGTATATTGGGGTGTGCGTGTGTTGTGTCCTCTGCTGAAGTCACTCCCGCAATGTGCAGGCCCAGGAACGGATCTGAGGGACCTAGGAGGAAAATGGAAACCTTGAGTGGGCAAATTTAAAAAGGAATTTTTAAGGGAAAAAATGGAGTTAGGGAGCTTGAGAAAGTGTAAGAAAACACACTCGTTTCATCGGGCACAGGCTTGAGAAGGCTCTAGATGCCCATCCAGCAAGGGAGTCGCTCGAGGGGACTCCGTGCACAGAGATCGGGGCGCCATCTGGGTGCAAAAAACACCTTTGACCTGCAAATGAGCATTTCCCCCCTCGGGTCCAACCTCCAAGCGCCTTGCATTCCCCAAGCCAAGGGCCCTGCGGGAACTCACCTCTAGCTGGGGTGTCAAACAAGGGTGGACTTTCCAGAAAGAGTAGTTCAAGTCCTAAGGTTGTTTCTGAAGGGCGTGGGGGCCCATTGCTAAGGGATTTCGATGGCGAATCTTGGAAAGTCCTAGAAGACGCCCTCCGCCCTTGTCCCTCGCAGGGCTTCTTGGCAGACCCCTCCACTCGAGGTGTCGCCCGCAGATGGCTTCCTCTCCGCGCTCAGAGGCCCTGCTCCCCACGTCCCCACTCTCAGTGGCTGTCCAGCTGTAGCCTCCCGAGGCCGCTGTAAAAATTACTGAATGCTTTTCCCAAGTCGTCTCCGTGACTAACAGGAGGGAGAGAGGTGCCATTTCTGACCGGGAAGAGGGGACAGCTCAGAGACGAGGCCGAGGGAGCCAGAGCTTCCGGACCCGCATTCTGACCTGCACTCTGACCCGGTCACCGTCCCAAGGCTCCAGAGAGCTGGGCTGGTCTTACCCAAGAAATGCTGTGTGTGCCCTGGCTGGTGGCTCCGTGGGCTGGAGCATCGTCCCAGGCACCGAAGGGTTGCGGGTTCAATCCCCAGTCAAGGCACGTGCCTGGGTTGTGGGTTTGGTCCCAGGTCGGGGTATGAACAGGAGTGAATAGGAAGCAACTGTCAGTTTTTCTCTCTTTCTCTCTCTCTCTCTCAAATCAATAAACACAATTTTTTTAAAGAAATGCTCCATGAACCTCTACCTGACAGGCACAGCTGAGAGTTCTGCATATGGGGCGTTTCTGTGGAACAGTTTGGCAGAAGTTAATACCCCATTTCATCCATACTTGCATTTTCTGGAAACTTCCTGTTTAACCCTGCAATGCATCCACATGCTCACTGTTCTCGACGGGCAGAAACTCCTATCTGCGTTCTCAACATGCCGCCTTCAAAATAAATCCTGTCCCCTGGGCCAGTGCCTGTAACAGCAGGGAGAGAAATCCGTGTCCTGTGAGGACCGGGGCTGGACAGAAGCTCTGCCGCCCAGAGGGGAGGCCAGGGACCGGGGCGGCAGGAGAAATCACCTGTTTCACACCTTTGTTTTGCTGAGGGGGGGTTTTAGCACAGAGAAGCGAGGCACCAGCCCAGCAGGGTCAGAGACTTGTCATGTGATTCCCGAGCAAACTGTTCTTTTTTTTCCCACTGAACCACACCGTCTCGGATGAAACTCCCCTGCTGGCAAATGGGGAAAAGAGACCCACTCGTTTCTCTTTCCCCAGCACTGTGCTTACCCTCCCCGCTGAAGTGGGATCCCGGTCTTTCTTTCCCTCTTCTGGAAGCAGGGGAGGAATCGGAAGCTGACGTCAGGCTTGATACAGCCAGCTGAAAAGCAACAGCTGCCGCCGCGAACCAGAGGCCGTGGCTCCGGAGTGGGAGCGTGTTGCTAGAGCTGCCCCCCAGCCTTGTCCCCAGGTGGGGCCCGGCTCCGTGGGGCCCAGCTCCGTGGGGCCCTTTCTCTACTTTGTTCTTCTGGCCTCTTCCAGCTGTTTTGGATTTAGTCAGCTCAGAGAGACCAAGGCGACTGCTCCCAGCGGTCCTGTGACACTGTGAGACCCTGGAGCTAAGCAGTAGGGGAATGATGCTCCCCCTCCCCCCGCCCGCCCCCTGCATCTTCACCTGATTCTTCCCCAGGAGCCTTGCCCCTGGGAGGCCCAGGCAGGGATGCCTTGCCTGTCAGATGCCCTTCACTGCCCCCAAGGTTAACGCCGGGCCTCCCTCTGAGCCTTCACGGACAGGGAAGCCCACAAACCAGCCTGAGGAAGGACGAAAGGAAGAGGAGGGGTCCGCTTCTGAAATGCAGGTCCGATCTGCCGAGTCACCTGTGCGCTGCCCGCGTGTGGAGAGGGGCGAGCAGGGGTGCGGGGAATGCGGAAGGGTTATCGGGGCGGTTCCGTGGTAAGTTATGTATCGTCTAATTACTGGGGCGCACACCTGACATTGGTATGATACTGCATGTCAGCTGGAATGGGAAGTAAAAAGAGGTTTTTAGAAAAGAGTGGCTAATCCCACTCTTTTCTAAACATTCTGTATTTGACTTTGGGAGTCGAGCAGGTGATTTTCACCCCCTTCCATCAATTTGACCGACTTCCTTCTCTTTGCTTAAACCAATTTTATTTTTTCCTGTGTGTGGAGTGATTGGTAGTTTCCCCAAAGCAAGCCAGGAGAGTTTTAAAACTTGCTATAAATAATCCCCCAAAGTGGGTGCATTGAATCCCGCCCAGTTTCTCCCCTTCGTTCTTGTTGCTCTTCCAATGCCAAGACACAGCTTTTCCCGCCAGGCAGATGGGGGCTTGCAGCCGGAGGGTGCCTGGTGCGAGACCTGGCCGGGGCTTCCCCGCCTGCTTTTGTGCTGTTGTCTCGGGAAAATCACCCTCACAATGTGCCTCTCTCCGAAAGGTCCTCCTTGTCACGGAAAGAGTGAGCTCCCCTTTGTTTTTTAGGTACAATCCAGGTAACAGAATTCACCATTTTAAAGTGCACCATTCAGTGGCACTTAGTATATTCACAATGTTGTATAACCACCATTGTCATCTAGGAAAATAAAGAGAACGCCTTATCCTTAAGAACTCATTCCCCATTCCCCCTTTACTCCCTGGCATCTTCTGATCCAGCTTCTGTTTCCAAAGATGACCTGGACATTTCACGTAAGTGGGCTGATACAAGATGTGTCCTTTCGTGTCTGGCCCTTTCATTTAGCATGTCTTCAAGGTTCATTCATGTTGGAGCACGTGTCGGCATTTCACCCCTTTTCATGGCAGAGTAATACTCCACCTTAGGTGTAGCCCACAATTTGTTGTGGGCTACACGACAAATCCATCCAGCCTTCGGCTCCTAAGAGTCACGGTGCTATGAACGTTTGTGTGCAAGTTTTGTTTTGTTTGCGCTCCCGTTCCAGCGCT
Source organism: Carollia perspicillata (assembly GCA_004027735.1). Taxonomy (NCBI): domain Eukaryota; kingdom Metazoa; phylum Chordata; class Mammalia; order Chiroptera; family Phyllostomidae; genus Carollia; species Carollia perspicillata. The sequence goes on along the minus strand of PVKM010023197.1, from coordinate 17,167 downwards.
CTCGGGTCTGTCCTTCACAGTAGAACCGTGGGGTCATCTATGTGCTCCACCTCGCACGTTTGAGAGCCAGATCATTTTCCACAGCCATTGCTGTGTTTGACTTCCCACCAGCAGGGTGGGATCGTGTAGCCGCCCTTGTGGGTGTAAGGCCCCTCACTGTGACCCCCTGGGGTTTGCACAGAACACCTCCCGTGTTCCAGGAGGCACTGTGGGGCGGGTGTGGGTGGGAGTAAGGCCGATCTCGCCCCTGCTCCTCTGTTGCCAAAGAGTCGAGGCATTTATTATTCATTAGAAGTAATAGTAATATTCATCAGAAGAAGAAGCTGGCCTTTTTCAGGAGTATTTCTCCTCTGCCTGTGAGCTGAATGAAGTTTTCGGCCCTGCCCATGTGCTGGGTTTTGATGGGCTTTTTCCAGCAGCTCATTACAGGGACCTTGATATCCCCCTTACGCTGAGCTTACAAGACACATTTTAATTGGCTTCTTCCACCACAAAGATACCTGTGAGTGACGCCTTGCTAATGGCCACTGACCCCACACATCCTGGCATCCGAACTGGTTCGGGCTGCCCAGTTGTTTCGGGAGCTGTCGGTTGTGCCTTTGGAAGACAGGCCTGTGTCACCACAGGGGAAGGCCACGCCCAGGAAGGAGTGATAAAGTCCGTGCTATTTGCCACATGCCTGGAGGAAGGAGAGGCGTCTCCCTTGGTGTGTTTCTCACCTGCTCAAGAAAGCACTGTGCGGTCCAGCTCGGTCAGAGGGACACCCTTCATGTCCCAGTGGGTGACCAGTCGCCTCCTTAGGGTGTGAGGTAGGTGCCTGCCCATCATCCCAGCCACTGCAACTGAAATCAGTCAGCTTCCCCCAGCGATCCTGGGAAACCCCGGGGAATCTGATGGAGAACACAGGGGCCAGTGATGGGACACTGTGGAGTGTGCGGCCCTCACCTGCCACCTCCTGGGTAAGAATGCCTGCTAGCCAGTGAAAGCAACGAGGTCCCAGTGGCAAATGCCAAGACAGAAACCTTGACTTTCTTTGCCAGCTTCTTCCCAGCCTCAGGTGACTGAGTTAGACCACGACGCAGTCATACATAGCGTGTCTCTCTTTGCACTCGGAAAGTCGGCTGGGATAACAGGGTGGGTGAGCCCCCAGGCTCCCGGACCAGGGACACCGTTTGAGCCTGACTTTCTGATGTTCTGCTGGTGATGCTACACAACCTCTCTGAGCCTTGGTTTCCTCATTCATTTGAAACTAGTCCCACGGCTGGGAAATAAGTGCTTTAACGGAGGGATGGCCAAAGGTCCAGGCGTGTCTCCGGAGAGGAGTTCACCCTGCCTGAGTTTGTGCAGCAAGGTGTCATAGAATGAATGTATGGCCTCTGAGGAGGGACTTGCTGGCTGGGAAGGGATTCCCCAGATGGAGGAGGGGCAGGACCGGCCGGCGTGAGTGACGCGTGAAAATGTGTGAGTACTCAGCGCGTCCACGTGTAGCGTAGAGGGGTGCGGGGCAGTGCTCTGCTGAGGGGTCTGGGCTGTTCACAGAGACGCAGCCTGGCCTGCAGTGCCCACGTGTGACAGGCCTCTGCTCGGAGCCGAGCTCAGACACGGAGCCCTCGGGGCCTCACGTGCCTTTTCTGTAAAACAGGGGTCGTGTTCTTGGGAGCCACCACCGAGCTAAGGCACTAAAGACGCTCAGCTCAGTACGTGACCTAAAAATAGTAAGTAGATGGTACACGCAGTTATTACTGGGACTGTGGTGTTACCATTTACAGCGTAGGGAGTCCCGAAGGTTTATGGACCGGTCACGGAAAGTCAGGATGAAGAAATGACACACCACAGGTAGGTGCTGGGATGGCACTGACTGTTCCAGGTGCTCGGTGCATTGCTCGATTGGTAGTTAATTGAAAATGACCACCGAGAAATGAGGTTACATTCTGCAGTGGGAATCGCGCCTATGGGCCCCTTAACACCACCCTCCCCGGAAGAGGGAAATTGGCATTTTGTGCAGGGCTTTGATGCCTTCTCATGTTTCAGTCTCGTATCAGCTGGAGAAGTACAAAAGGCACCCGAGTCAGAACTGCTGCCCTCAGTGCAGACAGCATTTATTGAATACCGCAAATAATAGAGTCTTGGGTCTGGGACGGAAGAAGCAGGGATAAAGGGATAGTCTCAAATCACAGGAAGATCTGAGCAAGATGAACAGGAACTTTTTCTTGAGACTCTCATAAGAAATGGACCTCAGGCCACATAGCTTCCCCGCTGAAAGAGAATTTAGAGATTATGTAAGATGAATTCCTGTATTTAATATTATTCATTGCAAAGCAAAGAAAATTAAGTAATGCCACAAATACGTTTTCAGAGTGCATGCACTTCGTTACTTTCGTACTTAGAACTTCCTTTTGGGTTAAGTGTTATTACCTCCATCTCACAGGGGAAGGAACTGAGACTCGGGGGCCTGGAGGGCGTCTTAGTTCGCTCAGCCCACCGTAGCCAAACACCGGAGACTGGGTAGCTTGTATGCAGCAGAGATTCATTTCTCACAGTTCTGGGGCCTGGAAAGTCCAAGGTCAAGGCGCTGGCGGACTCGATGTCTGCTGGGGGCCTGATTCCCAGAGGGCTGTCTTCTCCCGGCCACATCACAGTGAGGGGGCCTCTTTTCTAATCCCATTCATGGGGACTGGGCCTTCATGACCCAGGGACCTCCCAAATGTACCACCACCTCCTAACACCATCACCTCGGGGGACAGGTTTCAACATAGAAAGTCAGGGGTGACCCAAACATTTATTCTCTAGTATTGCGCCCCTACCCCACCCCTGTTCGTGTTCATCTCACACACACATACGCTCGTTCCATCCCAATAGATCCAGACTCAGTCCAGCATCCCCATAAAAGACTCAAGTCCAAAGTGGCGTCTACAGAGCATCGAAATCAGGTATGGGTGAGATTTGGGGTACATTCATTCTGGGCGAGACGGCTCTCCGGCTGCCAACCTGTGCTTCCAAAACACAGTGGTGGGGCAGGCACCGGACGGGCACTCTTGTCCCCAAAGGGAGAAACAGGAAAGGAGAAAGGAGGTGACCGGTCCCCAGCGAGCCCGAAACCTTAAGGCTGGAGAATGATCTCCGACTCAGTGTTCTGCCCTCCAGGACCACAGGGGCAGCCGTGAGTCACTGTGTTCACATGGCTGCGCATTTACAGGGGTGTAGTCGTCCGTTTTATAAACTGGGGAGCACACATTGAGAGCCTCCAGAAGGTTAGTTTGGGTTGGAAATGGGAGTATGTTCAAGAAAGCCTGCCATCTCTGTATGAGATCCTCGTGGTGCTTGAAAGGGCACACAAAGCTCTCGGTGGTGTTGGGGGGGCGTCGTGCCTTCCTGTGACACACGGTCCGTGCACGGTCAGGGAGAGGGCCATGACTTCAACCCAGTGTAGTGCCTGGAAACCAGCACCCCGCCTGCCTGGGCTCCGATGCCTGCAGCCGCGTCGGCCTAGGAGGGAAGTCTCTGCTCCGGCTGGGCTAGTTTATCTCTAGTTCCAGAGGGGAAATTTCTGACACTCCATGAGTGTGAAAAATTTTATAAACTTACTACAGTTTGTGCTGGCTGGTTTAAAAAAAAGTAAAGAACAGAGACGTGGGAGATGACTTTCAGGCCCATTCATGAAAGCACGCTTCATCTTCCCCGTGTCTCTCTCACTCCTCTCTGTGCCAGGGGGGAACCCCAAGTGGTTATCACTCAAGAGTGTAACTAGGGAAACCAGAAACCTGCCCCCATTGCTATGGAGACAGCCTTTTATTTGTTTGGCCTCTTGAGTATTCATGACATCGTCAAGGCTTCAGAGTAAAACACAGTACTCCTTACAAAGACACGTTCGTTCCCAGTGAGGAAGGTGGAGAACACACACAAGAACATTTCAGGGCTCCCACCAGCCTAGTCGTGGGTGCGTTTGCAAAGGGACAGCTCGGTCCATCTTACAGTGGAGGTGTGAGGGGCCTTTGGGAACTGACATGACTGCACACCGAGTTGGTGACTCATTTCAGGGTGTAGGGACACTGACAAAGGGGCGATGCACTGAGAATCGATTTCTAACGGGGTCCGGGCCAGGGGCATGAGGAGTTAACAAGCATCACAGTTGGCCCGGGACTGATGAGTTTCCCAGGAGGCTTCGATGCTAAAACAGGAAAAGTTCCAGGCAAACTGGCAAGTTGCACGTCCCAGGCACGTAGCCTTTTGGTCGTAATAACATATTGACACAAGAAAAAACGGATTTTTAAGGCAAGTGAGCCTCGGAACCTTTTGCAAACGATAACCAAGTTTCGTGGGTCCCTTGGTCTAAAAGTCGGTGAGAAATAAATGAAACCCTCTCATCATGAAAATGGAGCGTTGTTTGGTTGGTTGGTTTGGTGGTGGTGGTTTTACTTTCCTAGAAATGTGAGAACTTTGTTTCCAGTGGAAACTCGTCTCAGTTCAGTGGGAGCCTCAGCGTCTTCCCCGTGACTCTCGTTGGTGCTGACTCGGTTCGCAGGGGTTCTGCCCCTGCATTTTCCCACGCAAGTCCGTTTGCCAAGTCTCCAAAAAAAAACAGAAACAACGTCAGCACAGAAGTGGAGTCACAGCTATTTCCCAGGGATGTGTAAAGCGCCCCTCTCTTCCCCAAGCTCTGGCGCGCCTCTTTGGTGCTAAGCCATCAGCTGCGTTTGCACGTGGCAGAGCTCACTTTCCAGAGTGTCCACGGGAGTGGGCGCAGTCACCCTCCTGCTGAGAAGCTGCAGGTGCGGAGCGGTAACATGATCTGCTCTAAGCGAGGGCGTCACGGGAGCGGGGCGGCACGGTGCGCATGACGACGCTTGTTGAAACAGACTCCCGCTTCCGTTTTGAACTGTGCGGAGGCAGAACGTCCTGACCTGAGAGTTGGAGTAACCCAGGACTCTGTTCTTTACAAAGTAGGTTCGGTCGGTGGAAGCCTTTAGAATGCTAACCATCACTGGATTGTCTGAGTGACTCTGTCAATGTGGCTGGTACATTACAGGTACATTAAATTTCGGCAGTCAGCAGTCACTTACAATACTCGTTTGCACATACATGCATATGTAGGGCGAGATTGCATGTGATTATTATGTAGGAAAAATAGGCATAAAGCCGTCAGGTCTATAGGCAGGGATCTTTGTGGCTACATACATAATTCATGGGTCAGCAAGCGTATCTATATGCATGTATTCCTGGGTCTGGTGGGCAAGTGTACAAAACATGTGAAATAATAGATTCACCTCTTTTTTTGCTCATTTACGATGTCATTTTAATGTGGAATCACAGTAGCTCCTTAATGATGAGACTTAGTGACAATTCATTAGCAGACTGCGGCTCAGATCAAGTGTTTGATTTGCCTACAAAGTGTGACCAGGACTCAATTATGTGAAGTGCACGCATTTCTTTTGAACATCATTTTTTTTTTCCTTTCGCTAGTTAAAATAACCTTGAGTTTTGTTTCTTTTTTTCTTTTGAAGACCCCAGTCAGCAGCAGACAAATGCTTCTGTAATTTGTTCTTCAGTGATGATTTTTTTTTAGAATGCTAAACTGCCGTAAAGAAAACAACTTCAGAATTGCTAGTCGGTTTCTTGTTTTCTGCTTAAAGGACAATTGGATAATGGGGGAGAAAAGAAACAGCGTGTCAAGGCTACTTCACGTTTTGTCTTCTGGCTCCTTTTAAAAAGGAAGCAGGACTTCCCCCAGGTGTTTTTTTAAATACTGTAACACTCTGTTTCTCCTTGGTGTAGAAAAAGAAGTACGCTTCAAATATGTATGTGTATGAACATATATATTTTGTCAAAAACAAAGCCAAATTGGTTTAGTGTTCAGAGTTAGCCGACACCTTCTAAGCTCATGGAGATGTAAAAGCCGTGGGCGGTAAACAAACCTTCCAGATATTTTCAGAGGCTGCCTTACACGCTGTTCCCTCTCCCAGGTACCCGATACAGTGTGAACATCTAATAAGACTCAGGGGCTCTTATGGGTTAATTAATTGGATTCCGAGACCATGGGCTTGCTTTGAATCTCTATTCTAGCAAGGCTTCCCTTGCGAATTCCATGCGGAAGTCCTCCCACTTACTCCGTATATTTTGTGTAGACCGTTTTGCTCGGAAATGAGCAAAGGTGCTGAACCTTAGCTACCCCCCTGGTTTAGCATGAGGAGGACGGCAGGGAGTTGCTGCCGGGAGAGACACGCTGCCCCTGGAGTTGGGGCCCAGATCCCTAGAGCCCTGAGGCTGAATTGAACCATTCCTGGGCTGAGATGCCTAGGGCCCCTAGAGCATCTGGAGGAGAAGGGAACATCTGGATGGCAGTGCCTGGTATGTAGAGCTTGCATGTGAATAAGTAGTTGGGAATTCTGTGTTTCTTTCAGATCTCCAAAGCCTGTTTCTGGAGACTTCTGTTTTCGAGGTGTTTCTCCTGAGGCCTCAAATACATTGTTGAAATCATAGAATTTTCTTTCTTTCTTTCTGCTCTTCTGGTGGTTAGGAGATAGGTAGATGCTCTTAATATTGTAACCAGGTTTTTTTAAAGCTCATCTTTAATAGTTTAGCTATAGCCCCCCTGACTGGTATGGCTCAGTTGGACGTCATCCTCCAAAGCAAAAGGTCGCCAGTTCGATTCCCGGTCAGGGCACATGCCTGGGTTGCAGGGTTTGGTCCTCGATCAGGGCATATTTGAGAGGCAACCAATCTGTGTTTCTCTCCCACATCAGTGTTTCTCTTCCTCTCTTTCCCTCTCCCTTCCCCTTTCTCTAAAAATAAGTAAGTAAAATCTTAAAAATAAGAATTTAGATATTTTTTCAAATTCGTGAACCACAAAATAAGTGTATCCTGCCTCAGTTATGAAGTTTGAAATGTGACTGGAAAAGATGAACTGGTGCTACCAGCGTGCATACACCAGGGAATGCTTACAAAAGCCCTCTCTCCCTGCCTGCTGTTCGCAGAGTTTATTTTGAGTCCTCGCTCACGCTGGCTTTTCTTTCTGACTTGTTTATATTCTCAGAGTACAAAGATACAGTAGCCGGGAAGCTCCTCTCAGGGAGTCTGCCTTTAGTTCTTGTCTGAGGATTCCTTTCTAAATGGACTCCGGTATCATTTTAGCACTCGCATTGTTTGCTGAAATCCGAGCCGCCCGGGGAAATTAGAGCAGTTAATTTAATAGCAAGAACGTTTTGGGGCTTCTGGGCTTATTCACAGGCAGGAGAGTGTAAATCAAATTGAGTATTCTGTACAAAGCCGAGGACAATAAAAGTTACCTCCAAAAAACAGCCAGCCCGCCCTCCATCCACGGCCTTCCTGCTCCTCATCTTCACCCTGAGCCCCTCAAAATCTTTATTTATCCAAGTGCCCTCCCCAGGTGCTCCCCAGCACCCCACATGGTCGTAGAGGGAACACTGGGTCATTGTATATTTGTGGCCGTAGGGCCATAGGGCTGCAGCCGTGAGCATGGCTTCTGGCTCAGAGCTTTCTGCCCTATGGTTTGGATCCAGTCCCGCCACACTTCTAATGGAAGGACTCACTCCGCAGTCACCCGGACCAGCTATTTTGTGCGCAGAGAAGAAGGGAGTCGGGCGCCACGTGAAACGCACTTCTCATTGCTGAGTGGAAAGGGAGGGAGCGTCGTCAGGCCTCCTACGACAGCTGGGGCACCTGTGCTCAGTCCCCAAGTTCCCTTGAGCTGCCCCTGAGCAGCTGCGTTTTGTGTGAACTGGCTGGGTACTGTTTTGGTTGGTTTGGGGGAGGATCTTTGAAAAGGCACGATGCAGACCTTTGATCCCGAGCTTAGAGCACACAGCGGCGTTGGCGGCCCCCAGCACCCCCCAGAAACACACTGCTGCGTCACACGCTCTGGCCTTCGCTCCAGAAGGTTCTGTGTGTTCAGCAGCACTCTGCTCCCAGCATCCTCACAGAAACGCTGGCCTTGCCTTTCCTGTCCCTCCCCTGTCCCGTGCTTCAGGGCCAAGTTCTGTGTGTCGGAGATGTACTGGAGAGAGGAAAGAACCCTTGTCTGGACCGAGTGTGAATTCACTTTGTTTTAGGGACCTACCGCATTTTTCAGACCATAAGACGCACCTAGGTTTTAGAGGAGGAAAATAGGAAAAAAAATTGAAACAAAAAAATGTGGTAAAATATTTAATAACATAAATAACATAATATTTCACCAATGTCAATGTAAGGGTATGTTCAGACTATAAGGCGCAGCCCCCTTTGCCTCCCAAATTTGGGGGTGTGTCTTATAGTCCGAAAAAAAAATGTGTTAGCGTATTTGTGGGAAATAACAGGATTGATGGCAGGCAGCTGATGAGCTTTTAACGCGTACTCAGATGCTTAGTGCCATGATTCCATCGACTAGCTGGGAAGTGAAGTAACCTGGGTTTTGTTTGCCCGACGGGACCCTCCTGGACCCCGTGCCCTGAGGACTCACGCAATGCTCGGTGCATCTTGGGAATGAACGTGCCAGGGTGCTGTTGGTCTGCGGTTAGAAGGAAAGGAGACCATCTTGGTTATAATAAATAACCGTCTTCCAGAAAAGCACACTTAAACACGTAAATATTTTACATTTTTATATACTTCGTGTGTTCCAGATTGGCCTATAAAATGCACCCACAGAGATGCTTACATTAAAGCTCGGTTTTCCTATTACTAACAAACAACTAGGCCTCAACCTGGGCCACCCACCAAAACTTTTTAAACACCGAGTAACTGATGACGCATTAGGCACCGCTGCCCTCGGCCCCGCGGTGGCCGGGTCCTGTCGGACGCTCTTCATCCCCACCACTGCAGTGTCCTGGCTCGCAGGCCCCCAGTGGGACACCGAGCAGTGGATTTTTTTTATATTTTCCACATCTCCTTTCCCCACATCTTTTAGAATCTCTTCCTACCCCTTCATTTTTGTTCTCCCGTTTCTGTGAGTTTCTCTTCTCCCCTGCAGACTGCATTCTTTCCGTGTAAAATTTCACACATTTGTAACGTCCTGTTGGATTTCTAGTGCTCTCGAAAAGACAAGTAACAGAAAACTCTTCACAGATCCATCAAATAAACAATATTCTGAATGGCAGGGACCTCTTTACAATGTCTGCACAAAAGCAGACGCACAAACCACCGTCTCTACACACTGCCCCGGACTTCCCAATCTGATGACTTAGAGACTTTTCTCCTTAAGAGGATGGTGCCGTTTTTGCCGAAATCAGCATGTTCATGGAACAATTTCTTGGAGCCAAAAGCTGGCCCCACTGATTTCTGCTTGGTAAGGTTTGGTGGCCGTGGCGTGGGGCAGGGGTAGTTGATGCATCGGCCCTTGAACTGATGACAAGTCTGGAAGCGGGGCGGCAGGACTAGGCTCCCTTTGCGGACCTCTGCAGGGGATTGGCGGCCCCACACTCATGGGAAACCTATGGAAAGGACGCTCAGTAAACACGGCAGGAGAGGCTGCGGGAGAACTAGCGAAGCGGGGACTCGGAGACTCCAAGCCAGGAGGCGTGTGCAGGCACTGCGAACTCTGCGCACAGAACTCGTGAGCCTACAGTGCTTCTGCTTCCTGAGATGCCCGTTTCCCGTTGATTTTTCCATTTCGAACGTCTAGTGTCTTGTCCCGTGAGCATCTGCTGGGATGATCCCAGCCCTGACACCGCAGCAGGGCCCGTCCGTGTGAGGCACTGATGGGTCCAGCTGCACCTGTCTCACCCCCGTCCTCTTGCACAACCCTTCGTCCACACACCCCTCAGTGGTAACAGCACTTTCATTTTAGTTCCGCCGTCCGCAGACGGTGAAGCGCTCCGGGAGGGTCGCCCAGTGTCGCTCCGACACCTGTTTTGCAGAGAGTGGTCTTGGGACAGATCAGCGCAGGTCACAGATGAAAATTCCAGCACCAGGCGGGCTCTCCACCTGGGGTTGGGTTTTTCTTTTTTTCCTGAGACAAAGGAAAGGAAAAAAGAGCCAATGAGGAAGTTTTTTGGTACAGCCACTTCCTTCAGCCAGCCGCCCCCCACCCCCCAAAGGCCATGTTGTGTTCTGCGCACGAAATGCAAAATCATACCCGTTTTCCGCATAACCTCTTTTTCAGAAATGAAGTGAGTGGTAGGTAATATACGACCTTTAAGGTGGAATGCGGCCCTGGTAAACATCCTGACTTACACACCAGATGTATTCTGATCTGGAGGTAACGGCATCTATTTGTTATCTCTCCACGAAAGTGCCTCCGTCCCCAGCTAGACTGTGTACTGGTCGAGGCGTCTTTCTAGAAGACATTATTTTCATGCTCAGAAGATGGAAAGGGAAATAAAAACGGAGTTCTGAAATAGGTGCATCTAATTCTCCCCAATTTAGATGTGAGTGGTACATCTTTAAGGCAGTAACGATATTCCTCCCCGCCCCCCCCAGTCAGGAACGCGTCCATCAATGGATTTCTTTAACGTTGATGATGGTTGGTGCAGTTTGAGGGAATCTGCATTTCGCCAGAAAAAGCGTCAGTAGAATGACCTGCCAGATGGGCCCCTAGCAAAGCACGGAGGCATCAAACCACCACAGACATTTGGTGCTTAGAATAATAAAAAGACCATAAAATTAGATTAGTTGAGTCTGATTTGGAATTGGTGTATTCCCCGTGCACCCTCGCCGCTCTCGGGCAGATCAAGCCTTGAGGTTGAGCACTGTGTCGGAAGACTGCAACTTCCAGTAAAGGGAGCCGGGCGCGGGGGAAAGGGAAGAAAGCATGCTGGGAGGTCTCGGAGGGCAGCGCAGTGACCTCCAATGATTTACAGGCCTTTAGCTTAATGAAATTGTTTCAGTGACATGACGGTAAGAGCTCGTAATGGATTGGATGCCCTAATGTAATGAAATTACTCCCTTCTGCCTAAAAAAAAAAAAATGCGCAATTAATATTTGCTGAGACCTGACAGCGTTCGGTGCGCTCGTCTGTGTAGTTCTCCCAGACAGTCAGAGAGGAGAGACGAGCCGCGCGGCAGACAGGCTGGCTCTGCGGGAGCTCCTGGCGGGGACGAGCAGAGCCTGCGAGGGGTGGAGGGACCGGCGCTCCGGGGACCGGGGACGCCCGGCCGGCCGGCTCCGCGGCGCTGCCCCCGCTCCGCCTTCACGCTCTCCCCTTGCTTTCCCACAGGCAACTGGACAACAACCACATCAGCTGCATCGAAGATGGAGCCTTCCGCGCGCTGCGCGATCTGGAGATCCTGTGAGTTGATTTTGCGGTCGCTGCCTTGTGAGCGTGTGTGCGCGCCCGCGCGAGGAGGCGAGAGGGGGAGTGCGTGTGCTGGGGGTTCCGTGCGGGTGCGTTTCTGGGTCTGCCGCTGCAGTGCTATGAAAATTGGGGACCGGGGGACGCCTCCAGCTCGCTCACCTTGGCCAAAGTGTTTGTTTGCAGGCAGCAAAGTGCGATTTCTCACCTCCCGCAAACTGGGGCTCCTGCTAATTAAGTCTCAGTGGAGCCCTTTCTCCCCACCCGGTGCTCCCACAGCGTTTGTCGCTGGGCAAAACAGATGGACCGGAGTAGCCCCCCAAGCACCTGCCTGCGCATTCAGCGGGGGTCTGTCTGCCTGTGGTCCTGCAGGAGACAGGGTTCAGGTCTGGGAGACCAGAGAGGGGAGCAGCACCAGGGGTCAGTGGGGAATCACCCAGAATGAGAAAGGGACCTTGGCACGGGACTGGGGGGTGCCAGACAGCCAAGGAAAGTCCAGTCACTGCGTCGCTCCTGGCTCGCACCTCCGGTTTCAGTCCCAACTTTAAGCAGTAACCTCCAAGTGGTGGGGGTGGGGCAGGATGTGAGGAAGCAGACCCCTCCCCAGGTTCCCACTCCGGGTACCCCATCAGGGGGCTGCTTCACCATGCTCAGGATTTTCAAATGAGTCTAGCTAAGGAAACCCCACTTCCAGGGGCAAAGTCAGCTAGGAGTCATCTTGGGGTCATTCAAACTAAAGTTGAATTGTGTAAGAAAACATTTGGATTGGTCTCACCCCAAGCTACACTTCTAGCTGCCCCCGAGGGGGGCGAGCTGGAGAGGAGGGGAGTCAGCGGGGCAGCCCTTGCGTCAGGAGACTCGGGTTCAGTCCTGACTCAGCTCCTAATTAGCTGCGTGACCTTGGGCAAGTCCCTTCCGTGCTCGGAGCTGAAGTTTTCTCATTCGGAAAATGAAGGGGTTGGCTGCTAATGTCTTGGGGGGTAACTTCTCCTCTCCCAGTGCTGTAATCGCTTGGTTCTAAAAATGATTCTGACGGTACAGTTCCATCCAGTGAATGATAGGTGTGGGATTTGTTGAGCATCCCCCTGAAAATGAAAAATCACATAGTCACCAGGTCGAGTATCCCTGACTTCCAGAAGAATGGGTAAACGTCAGACAAGTAAACGAGTGTCCCTTTGCACATAAAGGAAGGTGTAGAGGGCTCCCTTTCACCTTCCTTTCCAGCTGGCCCTGCAGACAGTAGCGCCAGGTTGGAGAGATCCTCTCCACGTTGCACGAGAGAAAGGTGATTCCAAGAGGAATCACGGGCAGCGAGAGGGGATGCTGATGCTGCGAGCTGCTGGAAATCTGATGAAGGCCGAGGATTCCCAGCACAGAAAGGACGGGACCCGCAGCCAGGGAGGTTAGGTTGTCATTCCCAAGATGGATGGTCTCTCCTCACCCAAACTCTGACCCCGGAACCGGCAACAAATGCACATCTGCTGGGGAGAGGGCGCCAGCCCAAATTTAGTAACCTAGGACTCCTCTTATCAAAAGGCCGGAGCTGAGAGGCGTAGGCACGGTTTTCCCGGCCTACAGAAAAGGCCTTTGTGGGAAGGGCTGCGAGGAGATTACCACCCTATTCTCGGGAAGGATGAGAAAATTCCTTGGGTCGAAACCAGGAAATGGAAGTCACCAGCTGCCACAAAGCCACGGGGAGGACCCGACAGCCTGCACCTTAGTTCTCTCTCCTAGGCTCCCCGGGAAGGCTGTCTGGGGAGAGGGGAGGGCTTTGCAGTCAGACACACCGGGGTGTGGGATCCCGGATGCGGTGGGACTTTGGCCAAACTACTCAACCTCTCAGAGTCTGTCTCCTTAACATTCAGAAGCAGTGCCCGATACATTTCATAAGAGGGGCTCTCCACATGGGGTCTCGTCCACTTCCCTCAGTGCCTCTCACCCGTGCCCCCACCCCTGTTAAAGCCCTGTCCAGGACCGCACTGGGCTCCCCGAAAGAGTTGGTATCCAGGAACCCTCAGTCTCTTAAACTTGAGGCTCACAAATCTGTGATGGAAAAAAGAGTCTCCGTTCTCCATCATCTCAAAGAGCCTCCAGGATCCGATTAGTTTATCTTCTCAATTCCAAACAAAGCCAGATCAATAGCTTTGTTTCAAAGGCACGCTCATTTGGCTTCGCGTGGCTAAGTACTTAAAATTAATCATAATTAGTTATCGCATGGGTTTTTAATCTCCAGCAGAGGCACATAGCTCTGGAACCATCCATCTTAACGGTGAACCATTCTGAAATTGGCTAGAACTGACATCTCCATTTCAAGAAGCTCCCCTCCTACCCCAGACCTTCCAAATCTCATCTGCCCATCGACATTGTATAATACTTCTCTGTAGCCACGACGTAGGTACCATAAAAAACCTTGACAATAAAATAAATAGGAACTAAGTGAGGGCATCGTATGTTAACTTAATCAGTTCTTCAGAGAGCCTCAGAGAGAGAAGGGAGTTCAGCACCCTTTCCCTACAAAGGTCGTCCTGAAGCATCTAAAGCTTTCAAAGGCCGCAAGTTAAGAAGACAGAATGTAGTATTTCGGGTATCTTTTTCCTCTGATGTTATGCAGCATGAAGGACAGAATCAGGAAGGACTCATGATGACCTCATGGAAACTCTCTCAATATTGACTTATGGGAAGTTTATGGGCCCGTGAACAACATGGGTGTTAGGGGTGCTGACCCCCACACAGTCAAAAATCTGTGTGTAACAAACATTTGATTCTCCCAAGACCTAAGTCGTCCCTCAGCATCCACAGGGGATTGGTTCCAGGACCCCCTACAGATACCCAAATCCTCAGCTCAAGACCCCTGTATAAAATCGTGTAGGTCAAGGGTATAGAGTTGGCCCTTCGCAACCAGGGACTCCCAGCCTTGGGTAGAAAACAGTCCAGGCGTTTAGTGAAAAGGCAAGTCCGTGCGTAGCTGGACCTGCGCAGTTCAAACCCACATGGTTCAAAGGGCAGCTGTGGTAGTGGAAATGTTTCATGTGGGGTCGCCCCGTGATTTCATCTTTTCTGTGGACGGAAACACCATTCAACCCTTTCCGTCACGACTGAGGTCAGTTTTACTGGTTCCGTTGAAGCAGAACTGAGGAGATGAGTCGGTAGGAACCACTCACCGGCAGTGAGGAGAGAGGAAACAGTAAAAGGCTGGAAAAGACTGAAATCTGCCCCCTCGCCCTCATTTCTGGCTCAGGCCCCGGGAGGCACACCCTGCGCAGAGGGTGGTAGACAAAGGAGGGAGTCACCGCTTTCTCTTTCCCAGTAGCTGGGAGAGAGCGGGATGAAGGAGAGAGGCAGAGGAAGGCGAATCTTCCCAAGGCCCCGGGCCGCCGCAGGGGGGAGTCCCAGTGCAGTGGAAATAACTAGCATTTGGGCAGTGGCCTGTCCTGACACTGTAGCCAGCGCGTTTACCCACGCGATCCCTTTGCGTCCCCGTAATCCGGCTGTGAAACCGCTGTTCTCGTCACCCTCGTTGTACGGAGGGGTAGCCCGTGTCAGAGAAGCCGAGTAACCGCTGGGCTAGCAAGTGGCCGAGCCCGCGGGACCACCCGCCCTGCCAGGCCGCCTTCCTGAGCTGTGCCGCCAAGGCTCACGCAGTCGGCTCCCCGGAAACCTGGCCGCCGCGCACCGTGGGGTGGGGTGAACCCGCCCTGAGAGCTGGCCTGGGCAGGCTCCCAGTGACTCCAGGTCCCGCCACGGAGGACACCAGCACCTCCCACGAGCCTGTGGCTTTGTCGTTCCCTTCACCCAGTTTAGGGGTCCCCACAGAGTCGAACGTAAACCAAACTCACAAGGGAAAGAAAGTAATCCCTCTTTTTCACTGACTTTTACACTCTAGTCCCGGAGATGATTCGTTCTCGTTTCTGAATGTCCCCAATTGACTTTGGCACTCAGCGAGTTGGGGGCTCCATTCTCCAGACCTCCCCCAAATACAGGCCAAACTTCCGGTATGGCACTCACGTTTCTTAACTGAAGGACTTTGTTTACTGTGGGTCACACACCCTCCTGTTACCCAGGTCATCGGCCTGTCACTTCCACGTGTTCCATTGACTGGGTGATTCACACACTAGGTTTTGTCTAAGTAGGGCATGCTTGTCCATGGTTGAGTATGCCAGGGCTGTGTTTCTGGCCCGTCTGGCCAGGAATCGGTGGTGGTGGTGCTCTGAGCCGGGCGTTCCTGGTCCCTGCCAGCTGGATTGATGAGGGGCAGACAATTCAGCAATGATACCAGGCTCCTCCCTGCCCCACGCGCCATCCCGGGTCAGAAAAGTGTTTAGTGAAAAAGAGGCCAGTAAGAGTATGGACAAATGAAGCAAAAACAAGAAAATCTAATTAGTGAGGTAGTTCATGTTTTCAAAAGTGCTGTAGAAGAAGGAAAAAGATTTCAGACATTTTCTCCTGACTGCATACAGCGAACAGAAGCTCCATAGATGCACCGCCAAAGACACCAGCCCCAAGAGGTCAGGGAGGCACCCCGAAAGCGCCTCATCTCCCAGTGAGTAGTCTGCCTTGGGCAGAGTACTGGTACCGGCCAAACCGCCCACAGAGAACCAGTGCGTGCTGTTGTGAAGGCCTCGCTCCCGTTTATGTCCCTTGCCAGCTTTGGAAATTCAGTGACATTGGTATAGCCTGGCCCTGGAAGGACCTCAGTGTCCGCAGGACCACCTCCTGTGGTTGGGATAAGGCACAGAGGCCAAGGGCAGGGCAGGGCAGGGCCGGGGCTAGAGTGGGGCCCACGCCTCCTGACGTTTTGCACCTTGAGTGCCCCACTTCATGCCCCCCAGTCCCGACCCCGACTAGGAGACGCCAAGGGCAACAGGAAGTTGGTGACAGCCAGGAGACTAGACGGGCCCCCACCCCCTATCCCCTGCTCTTTGCCCACACTGGGCACCCCCACCCGTCGGGCTCCTCAGGGGAAACCCCTTGTCGCACTGCAGTGGTCCTTTCCCCACCCACGTTGAGCGTTCTGTGTTGTTTAGGGATGGAGGGCGGCACACTCTAGTCCCGGTCCTGCTTCTAGCTCTCCTGGAACCAGGAGCTGTGAGCAGACCACAGGCAGCATAGCATCCCCAGACGAGCTTTCCTTAACCCCATAGAATGTTTTCCACAAATTGAAATTAGCATTTCATATTTGAAACTTATGATATTTTTCATGAAAATGCAGCTCTGGACTTATAGCAAAAGGGAAGCATCAGGAGCCCCGGGCCGCGACGCTTTCTGCACAGCGGTCAGTGGTGGCCGCAGGGCACACAGCCCCCCCACATGAGGAGTGTGAGGCCACTCTCCCACTGGCCTCCGCTCGTCTGAGCGACCTGCACCCAGGCAGGCCCTGCCGTGGTCCACCGAAGCAAGGACACACTGGGCGCTAGCATAGTGCCAGATGCCGGGGCAGGGGGGCGCTCAGTGGGCAGGCAGGTGTCCTGCTGGAGCAGCCCCTCTGGGCCAGAGCTTACCAGAGTTGCTGAACAGGCATGCACAAACAGAGCTAAGTGATGTGGGGCCCAGGACCCCCGAACTGAGCGAGCAGAAACCTCTCATGCCCTGTCTTCTGGGAAGTTCCTCTCAAGAGTTGAACTAGCCTCCATATTCCCTTTGATCATAAAGCAGTCATAACTGGGTTCATGCGAATAATGAGAAATAGGAGGGAATGCCCACCCACCAGTTTCCTGTTCCCCAGACCCCTGCGTCAACCCGCGTACCGAGCTCCCTCTCAGCCCACGTTCAGAGGAGCTCCAGGGGTTAAAGCAGAGGGGGGAATTAATCGGACTTTTAGGGTAGTTCTAACTCACGAACATCCGGGCAGGTGTGATGCGGCCTGACCCTGAGCCCCACTTGCAAACACAGAAGAATGGAGGAGAGAGTTCTTTGCTCATATAAGAGGCAGTAAAAAGAAACGGACCCCAG
>PVKM010023196.1:0-21328 GCA_004027735.1 Carollia perspicillata | reverse complement strand
GCCACTGTAATCAAAACAGCCTGGTACTGGCATAAAAACAGGCACATAGACCAATGGAACAGAATAGAGAACCCAGAAACAAACCCAAGTCTCTATGGTCAATTAATATTCAACAAAGGGGGCAGCAACATAAAATGGAATAAAGATAGCCTCTTCAACAAATGGTGTTGGGAGAACTGGACAGCTACATGCAAAAAAATGAAACTCAAGCACTAACTTACTCCATGCACAAAAATAAATTCAAGGTGGATAACAGACTTAAATATAAGCTGGAACACCATTAAAGTCATAGAGGAGAACATAGGAAGGAAAATCTCAGATATTTCATGTAGCAACATTTTTACTGATTTGTCTGCTAGAATAAGGGACATAAAGGAAAAAATAAACAAATGGGATCTCATCAAAATAAAAAGCTTCTGCACGGCCAAAGAAAACAGCATTAAAATAGAAAGAGAACCAACCATATGGGAAAACATATTTGCCAATGATACCTCAGACAAAGGTTTAATCTCCAAAATATATAAAGAACTTGCACAAATCTACTCTAAGAAGACAAGCAATCCAATTAAAAAATGGGCAAAGGACTTGAATAGACACTTCTCCAAAGAGGACATACAGAGGATCCAGAAACACATGAAAAGATGCTCAGTATTGCTAGCTATCAGAGAGATATACAAATTAAAACTACAATGAGATACCACTTCACACCGGTCAGAATGGCCATCATAAACAAAGCAACAAACAACAAGTGTTGGAGAGGTTGTGGAGAAAAGGGGACCCTAGTACACTGTTGGTAGGATTGCAGACTGGTACAACCACTATGGAAAACAGCATGGAATTTTCTCAGAAAACTAAAAATGGATGTGCCTTTTGACCTGGCAATTCCACTACTAGGATTATACCCTAAGAACCCTGAAACACCAATCCAAAAGAACCTATGCACCCCAATGTTCATAGCAGCACAATTTACAATAGCCAAGTGTTGGAAGCAACCTAGGTGCCCATCAGTAAATGAATGGATCAAAAAACTATGGTACATGTACACAATGGAATTCTATGCAGCAGAAAAAATGAAGGAGCTCCTACCCTATGCAACAGCATGGATGGAACTGGAAAGCATTATGCTAAGTGAAATCAGCCAGATGGTGAAAGACAAATACCATATGATCTCACCTTTAACAGGAAGTGAAACAACAAACCAAACAAGCAAGCAAAATATAACCAGAGACAGTGAAATAGAAAACAGGCTGAGAGTAACCAGAGGGGAGAGGGGAGGGAATTTCAGGGGAAAAGGGAAGGGGTCACAGTAACAAATATAAAGGACACATGGACAAAAACTAAGGGGGGTGGAAATGGGAGGGAGGAGGGGAGCACTAGGTGGGTGGACTGGGATGGGAGTAAAAGACAGAAAACTGTACTTGAACAACAACTAAAATAAAAAATTTAAAAAAATTCTCAACATTATTATTGTTCTCAGAGAAATGCAAATTAACCTTAATAATGCACCATTAAACACCTACCTAAAAGTAAAGACACTGACAACATCCAGTATTGACAAAGATGTGGAACAACTGAGACTCTCATACACTGGGGCCAGGGGTGTAAATTGAAACAACCACTTTGGGTAAATGTTTGTCAGTATCTACTGAAGCTAAATGTAATGCTGACCATTACAATCTTAGATTTATACCCAAGAAAATGAGTGCGAAATTCAAGTATGAGAGTGTTCTTAAAAATTTTATTTACAATAACCCCAAACTAGAAACAGCTCAGATGCCAATCAACAGTAAAGTGAATAAAGAAATAGTGGTGCATTCATTCAGTGGACTGTACTCTGCAATGAACAAGAATGAGTGACTGCTACATTCAACAATGTAGATTTCTGTCATAGACATAATGATGAGCTAAAAAAATCCAGACTCAATAGAGTAGCTTCCATTTATATGTGTTTCAATAATAGGAAAACCAAATGTATGGTGATAGAAGTCAATAGAGCAGTTCCCTTTGGGAGTATGGTATATATAGCAAGGTCTTAAGGGAACTCTCTGGAGTATTGGAAATGTTCTGTATCTTGATCTGAGTGGTGGTTACCTTGTTGCATGTGTGTGTGCAAACGTTCAATGAGTTGTGAATTTAAGATTTATGTTATGGGGGGATAAATTGTAATAGATAGACACTTGACTTGGGGTGGTGAACAAACAATACAGTGTATAGATCATGTGTTGGGGAATTGTGCATCTGAAAACTGTATAAAAGTTTGTTAACCAGTGTCACCCTAATAAATCCAATAAAAATATTTGTGTACTTTACTGTATATATCTTAAACCTCAATAAAAATTAAAAAAATAAACACATCTCTAAAAGTACAAAAAGTTAATTTCTGAAAAAGCACAAATATTTAGAAAGAATTGAAATTTACAGCAATATCATTGAGCCGTATGAAAAAATGTCAAAGCAATGCTCAAAATGATAAGACAGCATAGTTTTAAAATTCTGCCAGTATGATGGTTCCATTATGACACATTTTTTCCGCACCAACTTCATCAATTCGAATAGGCTTGCCAACTGCTTCCAATATTGTTGAAACATTTCAGTTCCCATTCAACATTATTTAAAAATATATTCACGCACATATTTTGATAAGTATACCAGTTTCTCTCCAAACATTTTTATATCTCTATGCTATATTCAATTATGTAAACCCGTGTGACTGTTTGCAGGATTATTGAATTAAAAAAAGAGAGCTTTAAACAAAACTACAAAGTGGAAAATTCTTTTTGTATACTGGAGGCCTGATGCAATTAGGACACAGAGTAATCTGAAAACAAGCTGATGCCCAAATGCTTAATAAGAATGATTAATTTGTAGACTTGTAGGCAATATGGCAGTGCAGGTAAATGTGGTACTTGCTTCCTACCACAACCACATCAAAATTACAAGTAAACTACAAAACAACCATCATTCAGAACAGCCTGAAATCTGTCTGAATGGATGTCCTACAACTAGGGAATTAAAGAAGTAACCACATCGAGACTAGAAGGAGGGGCAGAGATGTGCAATAGGCTACTCCCACACATGGGCATATGTGGACACATGGACAAAATATGGGGTCACATAAAGGACACATGGACAAAAACTAAGGGGGGTGGAAATAGGGGGGAGGTAGGGAGCACTAGCGGGGTGGACTGGGATGAAAGTAAAAGACAGAAAACTACTTGAACAACAATTAAAATAAAAAAAAGAACAATTAAAGAGAAAAAAGAATTCAAATAAACGAGGACAGTGTAAGGAGTCTCTGGGACGACTTCAAGCATACCAACATTGGCATCATGGGAGTGTCTAAAGGAGAAGACAGGGACCAAGAAATTGAAAACCTATTTGAAAAAATGGCAGAGAAACTTCCCCAGCTTAGTGAAGCATATAGACATTCAAGTCCCAGAAGTGCAGAATCCCAAAAAAAATGAACCCAAAGAGGCTCACGCCAAGATATATCATAATTAAAACACCAAAGGTTAAAGACAAAGAGAGAACCTAAAGAAAACATGCAGTTTGATTCCACTTAAAACGCTTTTTTATATAAAGCAGATTATAAAATAGGATTATAAAGTGATACCGTTTTTGTAAAAAAAATGTGAAAAGCAAAAAAAAAAAAAAAGTAGCAAGAGTTATAGATGTAGTTACCTACAAGGGAGCTCCCATAAGACTACCAGCTGATTTCTCAAAAGAAACTTTGCAAGCCAGAAGGGATTGGCAAGAAATATTAAAAGTGATGAAAAGCAAGGACCTACAACCAAGATTACTCTACCCAGCAATGCTAGTATTTAGAATTGAAGGACAGATAAAGAGCTTCCCAGACAAGAAAAAGGTAAAGGACCTCATCACCACAAAACCAGTATGATAATAAATGTTAAAGGGTCTTCTTTAAGAAGAAGAAGAAAAAAGATAAAAAATACAAATAATAAAATTGCAATAAGTATGTATCTATCAATAATTGAATCTAAAAAACAAAATAAACAAACAAGCAGAGCAGAAACAGACTCATAGATATAGAGAACATTTTGGTGGTTGCCAGATGGGAAAGGATTTGATGGGTGAAAAAGGTGAAGGGATTAAGAAGCAAAGATTGGTTGTTACAGAATAGTCAGGGGGATGCAAAATACAGAATAGGGAATATGGTCAGTAATATCCTAATAACTATGTGTGTTGTCAGATAGGTATGAGATTTATCAGAATGATCTCTTAGTAGATTTGTAATGTCTAATCACTGGGGTGTACACCTGAAAGTAATATAATAATGTATATCAATTATAACTGAAAAATAGAAAAATGATAAAAAGGATGCCAGGCCTTTCAGGCATGCCTGATTAGTTTAGCAGAGGGAGGAATCCAGTGTTAGTACCTGTTTATGTCTTATTTAACATGTGCTCTTGTAGCCCAAGCTCTCCTGACACATCATGAATCACAAAGTGAGTTATGAGTCCCCGGCTGAAAATCAGAGTGTGTAACTGAGTCATGCTCCATTCCAACCTGTAGGCCTGAGCTCTAAGGAGGCAAGTGAAAATGTCCTTATGGATTTCATTATTATATAATGTTAATTTTTTTCTTCTTAGAGCTTACAGCAACTAAAGATTACATTGAAACCTCCAAGAAAGAGAGCAGTAAGAACCAGAAAGACAGTTCCCCAGCAGCTTTCTGACAGGACTTGGAACTCCTGATGTTCTTAGTGAGGGTGATGGTGTGGGAGGAGGAGAGAGAGAAGTCATTGTGTACAGATTCAAAGGAGACCTTGGGAATGATACTGCACACAGGTAGCTTTAAGCGTGGATTATGTCTGTCATCCCATTCCTAGGAAACACTGCTACCTGTATTATAAATAATATCAGTAAAATGTTCTGGCCAGCTCACCTGGCAAAAAGGTGTCAGTTTAGCTTGGTCTTAGCAGCATAAAGAAAACTGCAGAACAATTAATTTTCTGACCCCTTTTCTGTCCCTAATAATAAAAAATGATTTTATTACTGGACTAACTATGTTTTAAGGAGTAAATAATGATGGGTGGACTGATTAATACTGAAGACTGGATTCTGTAACATAGCATCTAATGTGACAGAATGATAGACACTTGTGCCTGTTTATGTGTCTTCCCTGGTAGTTTGCAAGTTTTCTTGAGTTTGGACAGTTTTTTCATTCATCTTCATATGGAAGAACCTTGTATGTAGTAAGCACTAAATAAACTTGCTCATTTATTTAAAAAAAGAATGATTAATTTGTACATGGTGCTAATTGTTTGCCTCAATATATACTGTTGTACTGACTGATGTCTTTTTTAAAAATTATTTTATTGTTGTTCATAAATTCAAGATGGATAAAAGATTTAAATATAAGTCATGACACCATTAAAGTCCTAGAGGAGAACATAGGCAGGATAATCTCAGATATTTCATGCAGCAATATTTTCACTGATATGTCCCCTAGAGCAAGAAACATAAAGGAAAGAAAACAAATGGAATCTCATGAAAATAAAAGCCTTCTGCACAACTAAAGAAAATGGTATCAAAATAAAAAGAGAACCAACCATATGGGAAAACATATTTGCCAATGATACCTCAGACAAGGGTTTAATCTCCAAAATATATAAAGAACTCACACAACTCCAATATAAGAAGACAAGCAACCCAATTAAAAAATGGGCAAAAGACTTGAACAGACGCTTCTCCAAGGAGGACATACAGAGGGTCCAGAGACACATCAAAAGATGCTCAGTATTGCTAGCTATCAGAGAGATGTAAATTAAAACCACAATGAGATACCACCTCACACTGGTCAGAATGGCCATCATAAACAAATCAACAAACAACAAGTGTGGGAGAAGTTGTGGAGAAAAGGGAACCCTAGTGCACTGTTAGTGGGACTGCAGAATGGTGCAACCACTATAGAAAACAGTATGGAATTTCCTCAGAAAACTAAAAATGGATCTGCCTTTTGACCCAGCAATTGCACTGCTAATCTTAGGATTATATCCTAAGAACCCTGAAACACCAATCCAAAAGAACCTATGCACCCCAATGTTCATAGCAACACAATTTACAATAGCCAAGTGCTGGAAGCAACCTAGGTGCCCATCAGTAAATGAATGGGTAAAAAAAACCCTATAGTACATTTACAAAATGGAATGCTATGCATCAGGAAGAAAGAAGGAGCTCCTACCCTTTGTGACAGCTTGGATGGATCTGGAGAGCATTATGTTGCGTGAAATAAGCCAAGTCATGAAAGACAAATACCATATGATCTCACCTATAAGTAGAACCTAATCAACAAAACAAATAAGCAAGCAAAATATAACCAAAGACACTGAAATAGAGAACAGGCTGACAGTGACCAGAGGGGAGAGGGGAGGAAATTTCAGGGGAAAGGGGTGAAGGGTTTGCAGGAACAAGTATAAAGGACACATGACAATAACAAGGTGGGAGTGGAAACAGGAGGGAGGTGGGGAGGGCTTGGGGGTGGGCTGGGCTGAGGAGAAAGGCAGAAAACTATACTTGAACAACAATTAAAAAATAATTTATTTTATTGTAATTCAATTACAGTTGTCTGCATTTACCCCTCCCACCACTCTCCCCAACCCCAGCCATCCCCACCTCCCTCCCTTGCCTCCACCCCACCTTGGTTTTCTCTGTATGTCCTTTATAGCTGTTCCTAATGTCTTGAAAAGTCAAAATAATGCATACTGAGCTTTCCACAGTATGGGCCATTCCTCAAGTTCCATAATAAAATAGGCTGTCCAGAGATTAACTTTCTGGCTCTGTTAGCACTGGAGAACAAAGCCAAGATAGAATAAAAGCAAGAGTCCTTCCAAATACTGAATGTTTATGGGAAGGGTTTCCTATTTTATTCAGTCCATTCATTCATGATTAGAATTCTGTTAAGGAATTTCTCCTAAGAAAAGGGATTCCTGTACTTCACATGATTTATTCTTTTTCATTACAAACATATTAAGGCCCTATGACCCAATCCGTAAGTATTTTTACATTTGGACAAGCACACAAAATTTTAGGCCTAGGGTCACACACCTTGGAAGTAGCAGAGGCTCTTCATATTGTGGATAACTGGTGTTTGAGAGGTATTGAAAAAAGAGGAATTAGATATAGAAAGTCAATAGATAGGTTTAATTAGAAAGGGGAGAAAGAAAGGTAGAAAAAGGGGATCATATTTTAGTGATATGCCATGTAGAAGTGCTTTTAATCATAAAAAATAATAGCTTTTCATACTCACCTATTATGCCACTTCCAAAAGAGCCAAGAAGGAGCGAAGACATATCTTTACTTCTGTACAAGATTAAGAATGTGAAACACGAGTCAAATAAGTGTTCAGCCAAAAGGAACAAACAAACTGAGATCCCCCAAATCCTGATTTATTTACCTTTAAGCACTGCTCATATACTATTCTGGGGGGCTCTATCTTTGGTTATAGGTAAAATTAAGATTCTAAATGTACATTGTAAATACATGATACATCTTCATGCTTCAAAACTTAAATCATTTAAAGGGTCTAAAGTAAAATTCTCTCTTCTAACTTTGTCCCTCAATCACCCTGTTTACCTTCCCAAAGGCAGTTACTTGTTTTTATTTTATTTTCCAATTACAGTTGATATTCAATATTATTTCATATTAGTTTCAGATGCACGTCATAATGGCTAAACAATGATATACTTTACAAAGTGTTCTCCCTGATAATTCTAATAGCCACCTAGTATCATATGTACTTATTACAATACTATTGACTATATCGCCTATATTGTATTTTACATCCCTATGATTATTTTGTAACTACCAATCTGTGCTTCTCAGTCCCTTTTCCTTTTTTACCCAGTCCCCCAACCAGTTTCTTGAGGACACTTCCAGAGATATTTAATACTCATAAGAGAAAATACACAAATGCATATGTGCACACACAAAGATTTTCAACTTTTATGCAAGTGGTAGCATACCAAACCTATTACTTTGTCCCCTGTTTTTTGATTTAGTATAAGCACATTATGGATATGTGCATACATGATCTTCCTCATCACCTTGTTGAGGCAGATACTACTGCCTGGGAGTCACCTAGTTTTGGCACCAATACCACTTGGTAGAAGTTTAGGGCACCAAAGGCCAGTTTTTTGACCTTATATATTCCTTGGTTAACTTCTGAACAAGAAGCCTGTTGTTTTTATTATATATTTTTTATTTTATTTATTTTTGTTGTTGTTCAAGTATAGTTGTCTGCATTTCCCCCCTCCACTCCCCCACAACCCCAGCCATCCCCACCTCCCTCCCCTGATCCCAACCCCCCTTAGTTTTGTCCATGTGTCCTTTATAGTTGTTCCTGAAAACCCTTCATTCTTTTCACCCCATTATCCCCTCCCACCTCCTCTCTGGTTATTGTCTGTGTGTTTTTAATTTCAATGTCTCTGGTTATATTTTGCTTGCTTGCTTGTTTTGTTAATTAGGTTCCACTTAAAGGTGAGATCATATGGTATTTGTCTTTTACTGCCTGGCTTATATCACTTAGCATAACGCTCTCAGCTCCATCCATGCTGTTGCAAAGGGTAGGAGCTCCTTCTTTCTGCTATGTAGTATTCCATCATGTAAATGTACCACAGTTTTTTGATCTATTCATTTACTGGTGGGCCAGAATAGAGAGCTCAGAAATAAACCCAAGTCTCTATGGTAATTAATATTTGACAAAAGGGACAGAAGCATAAAATGGAGTAAAAATAGGCTCTTCAACTAATGGTGTTGGGAGATTTGGACAGCTACATGCAAAATAATGAAACTTGATCACCAACTTACACCACACACAAAAATAAATTCAAGGTGGATAAAAGACTTAAATATAACTTGTGACACCATAAAAGTCCTAGAGGAGAACATAGGCAGGAAAATCTCAGATATTCCACGCAGCAATACCCTCACCAATATGTCTCCTAGAGAAACAGACATAAAGGAAAGAATAAACAAATGGGACTTCATCAAAATAAAAAACTTCTGCACAGCTAAAGAAAATAGCATTAAAATGAAAAGAGAACCAACTGTATGGGAAAACATATTTGCCAATGATACCTCAGATAAGGGTTTGATTTTCAAAATATATAAAGAAACCTGTTTTATTCTCTCATAACTTTACCCTCTTACCATTCTGTTTTCTTCTCTTGAGTCCTCTAACTACTGGCCCTGTTCAAATGTGGATTGTATTGCAAACCTGATTACACTGTTAACAAACTCCTATCCATCTTAAGTTTTTGGGCAAGAAAGGCATCTCTCTTCTTGCCTTAACTATATCTAGCTCCTTCCTCAGTTCCCTACTCCCTTGCCTTTAGCTCATTTTAGTAGAGCCTGCCAGGTTTCCAACAGTGTGATCCATGTATCCAAGAGATGAGTTGGCATTTCAATGCATTATCAATGCTGCTTCCAGATATTTTTCATTCCTCTTGTAAACTCTCATTTTCCTTGCAGATTCTCTACAGTAAGTATTTCACCCTCAATTCCTTTTAATTTTGTGTAATCTACTTATCACCTGGTTATCTATTCCCTCACCAAAAACCCAGACTCTCTGTCTTCCTCTCCTGGCATAACTCTAGGAGATTTTTAACATTCATGGAGACAATTTGTCCACCTTAATGGCTCTGCATTTCCTTTAACTCCCCAATCAAAAGCTCATGTATAGTATCTTGTCATGGTTTAGAAATCACTCCACTTAAGCTCCCTGCTTTCTGACCACAGTTTCCTACTTTGTATCTCTTTCACCACCTTATTCCCACCTGGTAGCTTTACTCTGTTAAAGAAATTTAAAAATATTCACACATGATGGTTCCACATACATTTATGGTCTCCAAATTTGATTGGCTTCTTTGTAAGCCTACCAGTTACTTTACTTACTCTTGGTCAGCTCTCTTTTACATTGCCCTCAACAACCATTCCAAAACATCAAAACTTACCTGAGTCCTTCCTCCAAACAACTGCTGATTTCAATCTCAGCAGATAACCTTGCCTTTATATCAATGGAAAATTGAGGTCATCAGGGAGCTCTTAATTTCTCTGTAAACATTTCTATATTCATTGGTTTTTACTTTCTTTCCTTCACTCTGGAAGTATGCAGTATTCATTACCAGTTCGAGGCCAACCCACGCAGGTGACACAACTCAATCTATCTGTGTTTTTGCTCTGTCCTTGCTCTGTAGTCTTTCTTTCTCAGCATCTTTATTGGATTCTCCTCTCAGTCTATAAACACCTGAAGACTTTTCCATTTTAAAAGGTCCTTACAACTGCATCCTGTTTAACTATCATGCAGCTTCTCTCTGTTCTTCCACTTTCAGAACTTCTGAAAGTGTAGAAAAATTTGCTTTCTTCAGATTTTTAACTGAATCTTACTCATTGAGCTCTGAAATCTGCCTTCTTCAATTCCTCTACTGAAACAATTTTCTCTAAGATATATAATGACCTAATTAATAAATCTAATATAATTTTCCAGTCTTAACTAACCAGATTTTGCTTTGTCTTTGACACTGGTAAATTGCTTCCTCCTTTCAAAATGTAATTTTTCTTTCTTCATTATAAAAGCAGTACTGATTCACTACTCTCTTAGACCATTCAGGCTGAAATAACAAAATACAATAGACTCGCTACTTATAAACAACAGAAATTTATTTCTTACAATTCTGGAGGCTAGAAGTCCAATAGCAAGGCACCAGCATAGTCAAGTGAAGCCTCTCTTCCATATTGAAGACTTCTCATTGGATCCTCACATGGTGGAAATGGAGGAGGCTCTCTGAGCTTACTTTATAAAGCACTAATCCCATTCATGAGAGGTCTGCCCTTGGCATTCACCTCCCAAAAGCTCCAATTTCTAACACTATCCCCTTTGGGAAGTATAATTTCAACATATAAATTTTGGAGGAATACAACATTCAGACCATGGCAAAGTACAAAGAAGAAAAATGTCACCTGTAATAACACTAATCGGTGATAACCACTATTAACATTTTGAAGTATATACATAGATATATATGTAGGCACATATATGTTCTGTACAGTAGCTTTACCTGCATTTTATATGACATTGTATTGTAAACATTTTTCAATATCCTTAAGTATTTTTGAAAATGCTTCTAACTGCTGCATGATATTCTATAAAATGGATGAATCATCATATATTAGCCACTCTCCTACTACTGGATATTTGACTCACATTTTAATCTTTTCTATTACAAATAAAGGTGCTATATGTATTCTCATACATAAGTCTTTGACAATTTCCTTGGGATTATTTCTTTAGAATAAATTATTGAAAAAAAACATTGGATCCAAGCGTATAAATACTTTTGAGGTTCTGCTGCACAATGTTGAATTAACTCCCAGGAAATGGGTACTGATTCATGTTCTCAATGTCATGAGTATGAGTACCTGTTTCTCATTTTTTTGTCATAAAACTTTCTACTCTATTTCCACTGTAATGTTCTTTCTTCTATTTCCATAATACCCTCTTCTAGTTCCCCTTGTACCTCTCTGACTTTTTGTGGGAGTTCCCATTTGGGGAGTTTATCTTCCTATAACTGTCCCTAAAGTTGACTCCTTCCATAGTTACAGTTACATAGTTCTACAGTTACATACTTAGCCCACCACTCTTCTCACTCTATTATCCCTTAGGGTTATTTCTTCTACTCCAATAATTTGAATTACTTTCACTAGGCTTAAGATTCCTAAATACAAAACATCAGACCTGGCCTCTCTCCTGAATATTATACTGATGTATAGATCCAACTGTAGGGCTTTTTTTTGGTTATCATACAAATAACCAAACACTCAACCTGCATCATCAAAAAATGATCTGAGTACAACCAGCCAAAGAGTCGCCCAAACTTAAAACCTGGGAGATATATTGGCCTTTTCTTTCTTGGTCAACCCCATCACCACAGCCCACCATGACAAGAAGAGAGGACAATAAGTTTAATTGCTAGACACCTAAGTAGAGAACATATCAAAGATAGGAATATTCTCAAATTCCTTGTTGTTTTACTTGTTTGAAGGGGAAACATTTGGTATACTTTGTTATTGGTAGAAGTTAGTTACAGCTAAAGGCAGGGCTTAAACTTTCTTGATGAGTCTGGTTAAAGGTTTGTCAATCTTGTTTATCTTTTCAAAGACCCAGCTCTTGGATTCATTGACCTTTTGTATTGCTTTTAGAGCTCATTTTGTCTATTTCTGCTCTGATATTTATTATCTTCATCTTTCTACTTATTTTGGACTTTGTTTGTTGGTCTTCTTCAATTAACTTTAGGTGTAAATTTATATTGTTTATTTGAGCTTTTTCTTGTGTGTGTGTGGGTGTGTGTGTGTGTGTCTGTGTGTCTGTGTGTCTGTGTGTTTAGATAGGCCTGTAATGCTCTGAATTTCCCTCTTAGGACTGCTTTCTCCGTGTTCCACAGATTATGGATTGTTGTATCCTTATTTTCATTTGTTTCAAGGTACCTTTTGATTTCTTCCTTGAGCTCATTGTTGACCCAAGGGCTAAAATTTTTATTTCTGACTCTCAGTCCAAACTAGTACTCTTCCTCTTGGAACTTATGTTCTAACCTATGTGTATAAACCTTAAAAACTCAGCAAACCATACAAAGATATTCAAAATATAAAATCATATTACAGTTAGCTGTAAGGCATACTTGACACATCCAGTTGAACACCATCATTTTGTTTCTTAATAATCTGGGGGACAGAGATGTTGCATGGCTTACTCAAACGTGTGGTTAGTTAGTATCAGATATCACTAAAATCTAATTCTTATCATTCTTGTTCCAGTGTCTGTTATACTACATAACCATTTCCACATGTCTTTTCTTTTTTAATTTTTATTTTAGTTGTTGTTCAAGTACAGTTTTCTGTCTTTTACTCCCATCCCATTCCACCCCACCAGTGCTCCCTCCCTCCCTCCCATTTCCACCCCCCTTAGTTTTTGTCCATGTGTCCTTTATATTTGTTCCTGTGATCCCTTTTTCCTTCCACATGTCTTAACTGTTGTCCTCTGAGAAGCTCTACACAAAGATATCTATGCACAAGCAACTTAAGGAAAATCCTGCATAATACACTTTTTAGAGGATCATAACCAGGGCTGCACTATGGTATTCATAAACTCTAGATACTTTTGCCTTTGTGGGCCACTTCCTTCATAGAAAACCATTAAAATATATTTTATGACTACATTGGTATAAAGATTAATGCAATACAGGCTGGATTCATCATTGTATATTCATAATTATATGTTCATTTTTTCTTATGTTAAAAAATTAAAATATTTTTTGTGGGCTCCTAAATATATCATGGGCCCTAGGCACTATGCCTACTGTGCATAGTATATAAATCAGTCCTGTTCATAATGCATAGTAAATACCCATAGAAATCTTGCAAACAGAAAACTATTTACTTTGGCTTTACGTAGTACTTCCAAAATCTTTGCTCACAGGATTCTATTAACATCTCAAAGCTCACTGGTATTCTATAAGTCACAGTTTAGAAAAAAAATGTTTACTTATCTCAAACTGCAATGATCACTTGAAGCTAGATAGCAATGCAAAGTCAAGTTACTTTGACTTGGCCATGGTTGAGGTCTATGAATTAGCTGTAAAATACCCATAAAAGCCCCTTCAAGATGTTTTATAGACCTGGAAAACACATCAAATTTCCACATATAGTTCACACTAACATATGGAATACTTGCAAATTATATTTCATTTACACATTTTTCTACAACATGGGAATTATAATACATCATTAAGTTGTACTTTTCCATCTTAATCTAATCAAATAAAATTAGGATGTCTCTAAAAGTAGATTCCTAATTCATTTTCAGAAGACAGATAATAGAAGTTTTATAAATTAGAAATGAGCCAGTATTCATTGCATCTAGAAACTACTTTAAAAAGTGGCTGCATTCTTTGTGCTTTTATGATTCTTTCAATATATTAATATGAAACAATCAGCTAGTATACCAGGTCTTTAATAACTCTTACTATTCTTTTTTAAGAAGAAGGGTTTGTTATGATTATCACCAGAGAAACTTAGGACATTATCTGAGGTCTGGAATGAGAGCCATCCCTGAGGATCCAGAGAAACATCTCTTTTCCTAAGGGTGTGTTAGTTGGTGAAGAAACAGATGTCATCTTAGAAGCTCATCTATTTTCTACATATGTGACTTAAGAAGTTAGGTTCAATTCAACAAGATTCTTTAAGTACCTTCTGTGTGCTAGGTACTAGGCATGAAATATAGCCCCTAGGAGTAAAGTGTTCAAGTCTAATATGAAATAAACAGCAAATTTTAAGATTATGTGGTGAAAGGTATGCACAGAACATTATGGGAGCATTTGGGGATAGCCTGTGTAAAAGGGAAAGTGAAGAGAAAGGTGAGGTGGTGATGATGTTATTGAAGAGTGGGAGATGTGAAAAGAACAGAGAATGACTCCTTAAGGACACACTGTTTGGAAAATGGGGTGTACTCTGTTTCAGTTTCTTAATATAAATATAAAGGTGCAATAATTTGGAATATGCATGCAGAAAAGCTTCATGTTACATTTAGCAAGTAATTTGAAATTGTAGACGTGAAAGAGACAAAGAGCTGCTATGGCAGAATTGATATACTTGCTTTTTTAATTGTTGCTCAAGTACAGTTGTCTCGATTTTCACCCCACCTCAGCCCCCCTGCCACCCATCCTCGCCTCCCACCCTTAAATCTACCTGCTTTGGCTTTGTCCATGAAACCTTTACACATGTTCCTTGATGGACCTTCCCCTATTTCCCCTCATTATCCCCTTCCTCCCCTCTGGTTACTGTCAGTTTGTCCTTTAAGTCAATGTCTCTGGTTATATTTTGCTTGCTTGTTTGTTTTGTTGATTAGGTTCTACTTATAGGTGAGATCATATGGTATTTGCCTTTAATGACTTGGCTTATTTCATGCAGCATAATGCTTTCCAGATTCATCCAAGCTGTCACAAAGGGTAGGAGCTCCTTCTTTCTTTCTGATGCATAGTATACCATTGCATAAATGTACCACAGTTTTTTTATCTACTCGTTTACTGACAGGCCCTTGGACTGTTTCCAACACTTGGCTATTGTAAATTGTGCTGCTATGAACATTGGGGTGCATAGGTTTTTGAATTGATGTTTCAGGATTCTTAAGGTATAATCCAAGCAGTGGAATTGCTGGGTCAAAAGGCACTTCCATTTTTAGTTTTCTTAGAGAATTCCATACTGTTTTCCACAGTGGCTGCACCAGTTTGCATTCCCAACAGTGCACCAGGGTTCCCTTTTCTCTACAACCTCTCTAGCACTTCTCGTTTGTTAATTTATTAATGATGTTTATTCTGACTGGTATGAAGTTGCATCTCATTGTGGTTTTAATTTGCATCTGTCTGATGGCTGGTGATGCTTGCTTTTACAGTGAGGAAAGCATTTCAATATGTAAAAATCAGTTACAAACTTATAATAACCAAATCTCCCCAGAGCTATATTTTTAAAAAGATCTTATGATATATTGACAAGTGATGAGTCAGGATAGGATAGACTTATGCCAAAGTAACAAAAAACAAACAAAAATCTCAGTGGTTCAATACAAAATTTATTTTTCACTCAGAAAGTCTGCTGTGGGCCCAGATACTCTCCAAGGTAAATACTGCCATGAGATGACCAGAGATGCAGGCTGTTTTGATCTTCCATCTCCATTAAGTCAACATGTGACTTCCTTCACAATTGGTTTGACAAAGAAAGAAAATACTGACATGTTAAACAATAGCTATGGAATACTTTGGTTTGAAAATATTTCTGCTCCCAATCTATTGCCCAGAACTAACTACATGGTCCTTCCAAGGTGTGGTACTCCTCTGTGTCTAGAAGGAGAGGAAAACTGGATATGGGGGAATGCAGATGTCTCTACCACACCAGCCTTTAGGTAGAAATGTGGTTGTTTGTTTGTTTTTTATGAGTAATGAAAGACTTAACTCTCTGAATCAATAATAGTGGATTGGTACTCTTTCCAAATTAAAAAAAATAGAATCAATGTTTAAAGGCAATAAGGGAATACAATGTGACCAACTGACAGGTTAGACCATACAAAATTTATAAACTCTCACACAATGCCACAAATACATCTTTATATGCACACAAGAATTAAATGGAAAAGAGTAAACTAGGTGAAAAATGCAATTACCTTTGGAAAGAATGCAAATAAAAATAAAAACATTCAAACCCAAGTACATATAAACAAAGTACTTGCAAAGACAATTTGCAGTATAGGAAGTAAACAGCTATAAAGTAAACAATATACTCAGCCTCACAGGAAATATACTAATTGGAAAGTTGTGCTTGTTAGCATACCCCTTTGTGCACAAATACAATTTTTTTTCATGTGAATGGCAAGATTAGAGATACTGTGAAGTATATGTCTAAGGAACCTTTGTTGCAAGATGGTATCTACCTCCATTGGCCTTGATCCTTCTAATAAATACAGGATATGCTCAAATAAAAAAAGGAGTCAGAGTGTTTAAGTTTTCTATATAAAATTTCAAGCAGCTAATTAACTCATTACATACAATTGTAAGCTTAAAAAATCTATGAAAGCTTTTAGGAAAAAGCCATATGATCATCAGAAGCTAAGGTCAATAGCCACTGTGAGTGTTTAAACTTATCTTTCTAGAGTAGTAGAATATTTTCAATTTATTATGATGGTGTATCTTTCTCAAAGTGAAGTGCCCTCATCAAGATTAATCAGAATACTTGCTAAGAATGAGACTCTGGATGCAGTGAACTACAAGCTTTTCTGGGAATTGTTACACACTGATGCTTTAGAACCATTTTCCCAGAAGAAGCAGATGGTTAGTGATGAAAAAAGGAAATAATAGGCTTTCTTGAAACCCAGTTGTAGATTAGAGCTTACCTTGAGGCTTTCCTGGTTAGCCTCAGATCAAGAAGACCTGATCTGAGTCATATTAGTCAGACCAGAAGAAATCTCAATAAGCAGGACCCTCCTGGGAGAGCACCCCAGCTGTCTATTAAGCAACAAAGCCCTTTAACACTCCTTTGTTGGACCTGAGCACAGAGCTGGTTCAACAATCATGCTTTTCACTCTGATGTTTTTGTTTTCACCTCTTGTCTTTTCTGGGTACCTTCATTCCCTAGGTGATCTTATCTAGTCCCATTGCATTAAATGCCTTCTATATGTTAACTCTTTGCAAATATATATCTCTAGATTGAACCTCTTTTCTGACTCCAAACTATTGCCTGTCCAACATCTTCATTCAGATGACTAGTAGGCTTTTCAAAGTTAACATGTCTAAAACTTATCCCCTGATAGTGTTCCCCTGAATATTCTTCTCCCATAGTCTGACTCCCCAATCTGAGTTTATGCCAACTTTATTCTTTGTTGGTTTAGGCCAAAGTTCTTGGAGTCATACTTGACTTCCCTTCTCCCACATATATTGACCAACCTCCCAATCAATTGTCTCAACTTTGCCTTCAAAATGAGAAGGGCTTGATCACTTCTCATTCACCCCCACTGTTACTATTCCAGTCTGAGTCCCCAGTATCAATCTGGCTAATGGCAGTAGCCACATAAATGGTCTGTCTATTTCGTTCTTCTCAAATACCCTTTCATCTATTTTCAACATGGCAGCCAACATGACTTTGTTAAAATATTATGAAAGATCATAACAACCCAGGTGTTTAAAACCCTCCAAAAGGCTTCCCACATCACTCAGAGGAAAAATCAAAGTTATAATGATGGTCTGCACAGCCTTGCATAATCTGGCCTTCCTTTCCAACTTTATCTCCTTCTACACTTACTTTTATCCACTCATTTCAGATACACTGCATTTTTTTACTTCCCAAACACACCAGTCCTGGATTCTCCTTTGTATCCACTATTTCACCTGCCTGGATGGTTTCCCCCAGATATTTTCAGGTTGTTCTACAAAGGGCATTTTCTCAACAAGGATATACTGATAAATGCCAAGGACAAAGAGAGAGGATATAGTGTGCTAGATTGGGAAGAGGGTGTCCCACTGTAGTTAAGACATCATTTCTTCAGAATGTAGAGATGGGCTGCTATGCTGGCCAATATCTTGATTGCAGCCTGAGAGATCCTGAGCCAGAGGACCTAGTTAAGCTATTCCTGGTTTCCTAACCCACAGAAACTACTAGATAATTAATATTTGCTGTTTTAAACCACCATATTTTGAGGGGCAGTATTCTGTTACAGTCATCAATAATTAACACAATGGTCAAATAGTACAATGTATAATTATATACAAGAGTATCTTTTTAAGGTAACAATGTGATAAAGGAGTGGCAATTTTGAGTGAGGACCCATATTCATGGTAGCATTTATCAAACTGGTTATTTTTACTCATTCATTCCACAACTATTTTATTGAGAACCAACTCAGCAACAGGCTGAATTCAAGATAGAAAAAGTGACTACGTTAATGGAGTTTATAAACTAGTGTAGGGTGAGAGTTATGCTCCAGAAATAAATGATTAATAATTACAGACAAAATAAAACCAGGTTATGCTATATAGACAGACTGGCCATAGGGGTGGGGTGTCACTTTTGAAGGTCTCTTGGAATTTGTAATCCCTGAGTTGAATTCTCACTTACAAGATCCAGCAATAAAAAAATCTGTGGGCAGAATATTATGGCAGAGGGAATAGCAATGCTGAGCTGGGAATAAGAATAGTGTGTTGACAGAAGTTAGATAATGTAGGTAATATGTTTGGATTTTATTCTAAAGGTAGTAGAAAACCCTCAGAAAGTTTAAACCGAGAGTAGAACATTCCACTTTATTTATTTTTAAGTACATTGTATTTATTATGCTATTACAGTTTTCACAATTTTTTTCTCCCCTTTATCCCTCCTCTGCTCTGTACCCCCCAGTCCTTCAGCCTCCCCCCACCCACTTAGTTCATGTCCTTGGGTTGTAAATATAAGTTCTTTGGCTTCTCCATTTCCTATACTATTTTTACCTCCCCCTGTCTATTTTATGCCTACCATTTATGCTTCTTGTTCCTTGTACCATTCCCTCCATTCTTCTCCCCACTCCCCACTGAAAACCCTCGATGTGATCTTCATTTCTCCAGTTCCATTCCTGTTCTAGTTGTTTGCTTAGCTTTTGTTTTTTAGGTTCAGTAGTTGATAGTTACCAGTTTGTTGTCATTTTACTGTTCATAGTTTTTGATCTTCTATTTCTTAGATAAATCCATTTAACATTTCATATAATAAGGGCTTGATGATGACGAACTTCTTTAATTTTACCTTATCTTGGAAGCTCTTTATTTGCCCTTCCATTCTAAATGATAGCTTTGCTGGATAGAGGAATTTTGGATGTAGGTCTTTGCCTTTTATGACTTGGAATACTAATTTCTGCTCCCTTTCTTATCCATAAGGTTTCATTTGAGAAATCAGCTGATAATCTTATGGGCATTCCTTTGTAGGTAACTCTCTCCTTTCCTCTTGCTACTTTTAAGATTCTCTATCCTTAATCTTGGGTAACTTAATGATGATGTGCTTTGGTGTGTTCCACTTTAGGTCCGACTTCTCTGGGACTCTCTGGGCTTCTTGGACTTCTTTCAAGTCTATTTCCTTCACTAGGTTGGGGAAGGTTTCCTTCATTATTTGTTGAAATATGTTTTCAACTTTTTGCTCTTGTTCTTCTCCTTCTGGAACCCCTATAATTCTGATTTTAGAGTGCTTAAAGTTGTCTCATGGGTTCTTAAGCCTGTCCTCATTTTTTAAATTCTTGTTTATTCATTCTGTTCCAGTTGGATGTTTATTTCTCCCTTTTGTTCCAAATTGTTGATTTGAGTCCTGGTTTCCTTCCCTTCACTGTTGGTTCCCTGAATATTTTGCTTTATTTCACCTTGGGTAGCCTTCATTTGTTCCTTCATTTTGAGACTGAGCTCAATCAGTTCTCAGAGCACCCTGAGCGAAATAAATAAAAATCTACAGGAACCAACAGTGGAGGGGATGAGCCCAGGGCTTAAATAAAAGATTTTGAACATAAAGAAGAAATAAGCATTCAACCAGAACAGCAAGGAGGAAAAAGAATTTAAAAATACAAAGATAGTATAAGGAGCCTCTAGGACATCTCCAAATGTACCAACATCCTAATCATAGGGATGCCAGAAGGAGAAGAGGAAGAGCAAGAAATTGAAAACTTATTTGAAAAAATAATGAAAGAAAATTCCATAATTTGGTGAGGGAAATAGACATACAAGTCCAGGAAGCACATAGAGTTCCAAACAAATTGGACTCAAAGAGGAACACACCAGGACACATCATAATTAAAACACCAGTGGTGAAAGATAAACAGAAAATGTTAAAAGTAGCAAGAGAAAAGAAGAGGGTTACCTACAAAGGACTTCCTATAAGACTGTCAGCTGACCTCTCAAAAGAAACTTTGCAGGCAAGAAAGGACTGACAAGAAGTAGTCAAAGTGAAGAAAAGCAAGGACCTACAACCTAGATTATTCTATCCAGCAAAGCTATCATTTAGAATGGAAGGGCAGATAAAGTGCTTCCTAGACAAAGTAAAGCTAAAGAAGTTCATCATCACCAAGCCTTTATTACATGAAATGTTAAAGGGACTTATCTAAAAAACAGAAGAAGATCAAAACTATGAACATTAAAATGGCAGCAAATTCACAACGATCAACAATTGAATCTAAAACCCAAACTAAGCCACATCCATTTTTAGTTTTCTGAGAAAATTCCATACTGTTTTCCATAGTGGTTGTACCAGTATGCAATCCCAACAACCGTGTACTAGGGTCTTCTTTTCTCCACATCTTCTCCAACACTTGTTGTTTGTTGCTTTGTTTATGATGGCCATTTTTATCGGTGTAAAGTGGTATCTCATTGTAGTGCCTTTTGACCCGGCAATTCCACTGCTAGAAACACCAATCCAAAAGAACCTATGCACTACAATGTTCATAGCAGCACTATTTACAATGGCCAAGTGCTGGAGCAACCTAGGTGCCCATCAGTAAATGAATGGATCAAAAAACTATGGTACATTTACACAATGGAATTCTTTGCAGCAGAAAGAAGGGAGCTCCTACCCTATGCAACAGCATAGATGAACTGGAAAGCATTATGCTAAGTGAAATAAGCCAGGTGGTGAAAGACAAATACCATATGATCTCACCTTTAACAGGAACCTAAACAACAAAACAAAGAAGCAAGCAAAATATAACCAAAAACATTGAAATAAAAAACAGGCTGAGAGTAACCAGAGGGGAGAGGGGAGGGAATTTCAGG
>PVKM010023195.1:0-21324 GCA_004027735.1 Carollia perspicillata | reverse complement strand
AAAAAAAGTGTGATTGGAAGTGGTGAAGAATTTGGCTGTAATTTAGGGTGCCTTAAAACTGGAAACAGAAATTGCAGTTGAGTGTGGGAGGCTTCGAAGGGTAAGTGGGTAGCACACCCTTTGCTAATGCACCTAGTCATTCTCCATCAGTGTTGGGGTGCCACCGTGTGCGAGTCTGTTACAAGTGCTGGGGGTAGTGAACAAAAGAGGGAAACCCCGTCCTCCTGGAGATAAAATTCTGAAGAGGGTGACGGGCTGTAAACGGCTGCATATGTCATATATTCTGACAGTGGAAAGCCCTTTGAAGAAAACCAAAGCAGGTATAGGCTCTATCACAATTTATCTCCCACCTGAAATGCATGTTCTAGCAACATCACACTGCTATCATTTTCTGTATCCCCCCTGCGATTTTTACCTCCTGTCTTTTCTATCTGCCCTAGTGAGAATTCTCCTCTCCCTACTGCTTCTGGTCATCTGATTCTCTAAGCATCGCCTAATTGTTTTCATGGGTAGAGGCTCCTCCAAAGCCTGCCCTGCTCTCTCCCCCGTGGAAGGTGCATTGCCTGGTGCTGCCCCGTGGCCTTGTCATGCTTATCACCAGTTCTCACCACGCTGCTCACCTTGATCACCCCTCTCCTTACATTCCACCTTTCTTCACACTTTGTTTCTCCCGTGCCCCGCCCCCCAGGGCCTCCCATAGCGTAGACGTTGTATACACATTTTCACAATGAAACAGTAAAGGTGTGGTGAGAGGCAGAGGAGAGACATGGCCTTTGGAGTCTCCAACCTAACATGGCGATGGGGCAGATAAGGAGTGAGAAATAACTGGTTCCGAGGAGCGAAGTCTCTACAGTTTGGCAGGTATGGAAAAGCGAGCACACAAAAACATCCTCATCGGTGTCTGTTGGGAAACAAACAAAAATGTCAAGTATGTATTTCCTCATCGTACACTGAACGCTGCAGCGTAGGAGGCACTGAACAGTGGGCTCTAGAAGTGGATAGCTTCCTTGGGTCTGCTAGCAAACGTAATAAACACTTGGTAGGGACAGGCTCTTAAATTAGCATGCTGGAAACAAACAGTCGCATTTTGCTAATTAATAGAATGTGTACTCTAAACACAGAGTGAATATGGGATGCTCGACATACCTGGACATATAAGTGATTTCAGAGCATGTTCTTTGTATGTAAATACTATAAATGCATTATAAATGTTATAAATAGTGAATGATATATTTATAATGTTTTAAAATATAAAAACATCATCTTAATCCAAGTATTATTAAAAATGAAAGAATACAATTTTTGAGATATAATTTCTATTATTTTCTGATATTTTTCCTTATACTCCCTAGCTTTTGCCTTAAAAGTGGTTTCTAGATGAACCTTTTTTCTTGTTTTATTCTTTTGTTGTGTTTTCATTGTTTTATTTTTAAATATTTAAAAATATTTATTTTATTTTAATCAACATATTTAGAAATTGTCCACCATCTCTGCTAAGGTGCCGGTAGGTCAGAATAGAAGCCCTGAGTTGAAGGATGTGGTTGAGAATGTGAGAGAGGAGAATTTTCTCCTAAAATGCTTTCTTGGGAACATCCTCCTATGCTATCCTGTCAGCATATTGCTCAGAATTAAGTGCAAGATCAGCTAATTTATATTAGAAATTTGAGGAGTTATAGGATTTTGGGGAGAACTGATAAACTGGGATGAGAATGAGTAAATTGTGGAGACAGTAGGTTTATGATAAAAAATACATAAACATTTTTTTCTGGGATTAAATAAAGGCCCTTAAGCAGGACCCAGAGTGAAAAGCCTACCCAGAGGAGTAGAAATGTAGGGCGAGGAGAAGCCAATGGCCTTGGAGAGCCAGGCTGTGCTCTCCTTGGAAAAGTCTTCTTTGTGTACTCACAGTATTGCCTGTCACATACACACTTGGCATAAGGCCTCAGGGTATCTGGTCTTTAGTCACTAAATTCATGGAATACACGCTCCCCTGCTGAGCCCGAAAGCTGCTCTGTGACTGAATCTGCCTCTGGTACTTTCACTGGAATCATGTGGCCCTGGCTTCTCTGTCTCAGAAGGCCCAGGGGCATCCCCAGAATGTCCATCTGCAATGGCCTGTGCAGATCCATTTGTCTCAGCTGGGGAGTGAGACATGGGTAAGGACATCTGAGCGGTCAGTGTCCCCCGGGTCGGACCTATCCATCTGCGACTTCGCATCTTTAGTTCTAAAACGTGCATCCGTCTGGTTGGCGCTTCAGTCCTTTCCTGTAGGAAACGGAATGAGGTGAAGGAGGAGGTCACACTTGATGTGCGGGTTTTCTAAAACATCAAAGCATGTCATCTCCATGATTTTAATTTTCTGACTTCAACTAAAACCTTCGGTAAGTTCTAGATTGCTGTCTTCTAGAAAGGATGTCCCGGGGAAATGGTGAGTGCCCTGCATTGGAAAGCTTAGCGGTTTGTTCCGAGGTGCGGCGGGTGGCTCTTTGCATCTTTGAACAGAGACGTCGTTTATAGTCTTAAAGTGTTTCTATGTTCATTTCTATGGCTTTTTCTCAGGTCATCTGCTATTTTTCCAGTCAGTTTCTGTCATTCATTTTCCGTAGCTCTGGTCTTTCTCATTTCCCTCGCGGCTCTTTACCTCTGAGTTCTGGAACTATCCCATGGTTGTCTTCCACCACACTGATGGAATTTACTAGAGAGGCCGTTCGTTTTTACTGGCACATATATAGGTTTTAATCATGTTGCCTTTCCATTTTGGTGTTTCTCTATAAATATTTTTTAACATCCCACTTTTAATTACCCTGTGTTATTGGTTCATCTGGGGTCTTCTTTATTAATCAGCTCTTCCCCTTATTTCAGAGAAATCGGCTCTCACACAGCCTGACAAACATGCAAACATCTGAAAATATTTTCTGTTGTCTAGGTCATGATGTTGTTCAAGGTGAAGTTAATCTCAACGCTTTTGGAAGTTGCGTTCCCTTCTGTCGTTCTCCCACATTTTCCTATGAAGCCCATGTTTCTTTGTCTTTTTTTCCCTTGAACCTTAAGAAATGAAAATTTTCAAAAAAGATCATTTTGCTGCCTGAGTGGTAATTTTCTCAGCCTTCTAATGTTCTTTGGTGTTTTTCCCCAAAGGAGTAAGGGAGAAACTACCATCCACAAATTACATGGCTGCAGGCACCTTCCTGATGGCATCACTTCCTGAAGCAATTTTCCTGTTGTCCCTTAACCTCTCAGCAGCTTCGCCTGGTTTTGTGGTGGGGGAGAGAGAGAAGTGACAGCAGAGAGTCTCAATGCACAATGTTCCCGTGGTAAATTTCTGGGCTCCCTGATTTCTGGTTCCTCTGTTCCTTAGATGTTTGGGCTAGGACCAGTGCATAGGAAATGAATCGAATAGCTCTGGCCCTTAAGACCAGCAGATTTGCCTTGTTTTCCATGGCAAAGCAGGAGTTAATGAGCTATTGATACTTTTGCTCAATCCAACCCATTCCCCTCATATCTAATGGAAATTTTCCCCACATTCTGCCCTGGAAATAGCTTAATTATTGGGTTCTAGGTGTTTCTTTTTTTATTGCTTTGTTTTGTTTTGTGAAAACATAGGCATTTTACTATCTCCAAGTCACCTGAAACACAGGTATACCTTGGAGATATTGTGGGTTCAGTTTCAGATAACCACAATAAAGTTAGTATGGCAATAAAGCAAGTTGTAATTTTTTTGCTGGTGGAGGGTTTTTCCTTCAGTTTGTAAAGTAATGTACATCTGTGAAGCACAAGCTATCAAAGTGCAATAAAATGAGGCATGAACATACTTCAGTGACAAATTGGGAAGAACTACAGAAAGACTAGTTTGTTCAAGTGCATGGTT
Source organism: Carollia perspicillata (assembly GCA_004027735.1). Classification (NCBI taxonomy): domain Eukaryota; kingdom Metazoa; phylum Chordata; class Mammalia; order Chiroptera; family Phyllostomidae; genus Carollia; species Carollia perspicillata. The sequence continues at coordinate 17,456 of PVKM010023195.1, read as the reverse complement.
AAATGAACACCCCAAAGCAACAAATTAACAAGTTTTCAAAGATGGTTATCTCTGAAAAATCTTAAGATGAAATATATCTTTTTGAAATTTTTTAAAAAATATGTTTGATTTTAGACACAGATGAAGGGAGAGACAGACAGGCAGACATCAATTGGTCACCCTCTATATGCACCCCGGCAGGGTTAGAACCTGCAACCTGGGTATGTGCCCTGACTAGGAAGCAAACCCCCAACCTTTTGGTGTTTGGAGACAAAGCTCCAATCAACTGAGCTATACTGGCCAGGGCAAGATACCCTATATCTTACAATTAAGACAGAAATAAATATCTCTGAGAAATAACTGTTCTATGAACATTACAGTAAGCAAATAGACACAAAAGGGTTTTTGCAGAAACTAACATAATGCGCTTCTGGATTTTAGTAATCCAGATGTTGATCAGCTACTCTCTGCCTCTTCATTTTCCCTGTGCCACTGTCCACTGAGCTCGTCCGTGTTTTCAATAACAATTTAGAAGAGAAGGGGAGTTTCATATTCTTTATGCTTTGCAGATTAATGATATAGCCAACCGTTTAAAATTCACATGGATCATTACTACATTCACATTAATTTATGCTCAATTAACACACGTAGAGTCAGTTTTCTGTGGAGGTTAGCCAACTGGTTTTATAAGCTTCTGGCTCTGGAAGGTTCGTTTTGCTTCTGATCGCTGGTAATGTGACAAGCTACAAGCCTCATTCCCGTTCTTCAAGCCTTCAGGGCTTTGGTTTTGTTCGTAAATTGAACAGGGTCAGAATGTGATGTGGTGGCCTTGAGCGAGTCCCTGGCTGCAGGCCATATGGCTGCATGCTGGCAGCTGTCCCCCCCACAGATGTGGGGGTGCACACCTGAGCAGCAGTGTCACGGTCCTGGTATGCTGGGAGGGGCCCGGGGAAGGAAACCCTGTTACACTCAGAGGAATGGATGGGGAGAATGTGTATTCTGCACTTGACTCGTGTGCTGTGCTACGAGGAATGAGAGCTAATGAGGAATGTGGTTCTTTTCATGTGCACACCTTCCAGAAACAATCCTTTAGGAAACATTGGCCATGTGCTCAGGACTCTACTGAATATGGGTGAACGTGCACTCCTTTCTGGCAGTGTTTGGGTAAAAAATATGCATAACCAAAATTGAATTAATTATGAATTAATGTACATGGACTGCTGTCATATTTATTGAAATAAATAAACATTCCTGTGTACTTTTCAATGGTCTAGTTAAAAATCTAAAGCATTTTTCTAGTTTTTCTTTTTTTTTTAATTAAGGTACATAAAACATTTCTTTTTATTTTTTAAAAATTTTTTGGATAATACCAGCTAAGAGGATTTTAATAAGATATTTAATTAAAGTAAATGCCCTTTAAACATAGATTAACTGGGTATTAATAGTAATTTTCTTAAAATTAGCTAATCAGCAAAAAGAAAGGGAGTAAGGCTAAAGGCTTTAGCAAGAACTAAACCTCTTACCATGGTGCCTCCTGTGGTGTGTTAATCTGTCACCTGCCAGTGGCTGATCCTATCAGGTATACTCTTCCTGTTAGAGATGCATTTTCTAGACCCGAAGACTGAGAAGCAGAATTACGTGAGGTGCTATTCTAGAGAACACTGAATATTTATCAAAAGAGCTTAGTGAAACTTAGATCAGGAGACCTGGTCTTGGCTTCCATGTTTGAGCTCAGATAAGCAATCTTAAGGGAATTTAATACAAACTAAAAATAGAATCAACTACTACCTGTTTTGTGCTTACCTTAGTCCAAGGCACTATTAAATGTGCCTTATACCTCACTTCAGTCTCAGTAAATGTATAGGATGGGTACGACAGCATCCCATCTGCAGATGAGTAAGTAGAGGCACATAAAGGCAAGTTAAATATTCTGGGTCACAAATTAGTGACAAGCAGGGTAGGGGTCTCTAACTTCCCAATCCAGAACCTGCATATTAGCCATGATGGACCAAGAGAACTAATATTTTTCTACTAAAAGTCACATTAATTACATTTTAAAAATTATGAACTACTAGAGGAAAGACACAGGTCTATACAGACAAGTAATCTGCACAGCATTGATTACTATGTTAGTGATCTGGAGAGTAATCTTAGCACGAAATACATGTTGATTCTGTATATTTGTTTTTTATTTGACATTTACAAGCATTTTTAACTGTCAAGTCTTTTAAAAAATAAATAAATGAATTTGTGTGTTGATAAATAATGTTGGAAGATGAAGACATGTTGCTGCAAATTTGAAGAAGTGATGGTGACAAAAGTTACTTAGCAAGGGAGGTGTTCTGTAAAGGCGATAAAAGAAGAGATGTTTCTAACACTTCTCCACTTACGACATTTGCAAAATTCTGTATCTCAGTATTGTAATATGTGTACTTTTCCCCCAATCTATAAAGGAACTATAACAGAGAAGACATATTTTTCAAAAAAAAATTAATGACTTCTTTCATAAAAACAGTGTTTTATGGGGAAAAAAGTAGTCAGTGATGGAAATTAGGGAAACATTACAAGAGTGATGCCATCTATCACATTGTTTATTGGCCAATGTTTATGACAAAAAGTTGAAACCAGAAGTGTGTAAAACATCTCAGGATGTCACTGATGCAGTTAATTTTACTAATATATGACCTCCTTCAAAGTGTAAAACAAGAAAAGTCTAGCAATAGTTTGTAAGAAAATCTTTTGCACCCAAATATTCACTGGTTACCTTCTGACAAGAAACTCTGTAGAGTTGTTTAAAGTAAAGATATGTAACACTTAAAAAAATGGCCCTGGCTGGCGTAGCTCAGTGGATTGAGCACGGACCTATGAACCAACCAACCACGGTTCCATTCCCAGTCAGGGCACATGCCTGGGTTGCAGGCCAGTTCCCAGCAGGGAATGCACGAGAGGTAACCATACATTGATATTTCTCTCCCTCTCTCCTTCCCTTCCCCTCTAAAGATAAATAAATAAAATCTTAAAAATAAATGGAAAGTGTTCCAAATGAGCCGATATTTTCTCTGATGACAATCACAATGATAGGGTACCTAGCTTAACATTTCAGAATGTAAACCAACTTCATTTATTCCTTTATGGGAAAGTACAATTTGATCAGTGTTTGACAAAAATCTCCTTTTAGTGTGTAACTCTTGCTAAGTAGAATTTTGGAAGTGGATATTTACAAAAGTTACCATCAGTATTTAAGTTTTTGATTTCGTAGATAAAATAAAACAATGCAAAAAATTGTCAGATCTCCACAATTCAAACACACGAAAGTAAATGTTTCTAAACTATTTGAGGATCTAGTCCAGGAAGCACAGAGAGTCCCAAACAAGTTGGACCCAAAGAGGACCACACCAAGACAAATCGTACTTAAAATGCCAAAGTTAAAGATAGGAGAACATCTTAAAAGCAGCAAGACAAATGAAGTTAGTCACCTACAGAGGAGTTCCTATAAGACTGTCTGCTGATTTCTCAGAAGAAACTTTCCAGGCAAGAAGGGACTGGCAAGAAGCATTGAAAGTGATGAAAAGCAAAGACCTACAAACTAGATTACTCTACCCAGCAAAACTATGATTTAAAATGGAAAAGCAGATAAAGTGCTTCCCAGACAAGGTCAAGCTCTAGGAGTTCATCATCACCAAGCCATTATTACATGATATGTTAAAGGGACTTGTTTAAGAAAAAGATCAAAACTATGAACATTAAAAGGATACAAAAATTCACAACTAACAACAACTTTATCTAAAAAAAACAAACTAAGCAAACAACCAGAACACGAACAGAATCATTGATATGGAGATCATTTGGAGGGTTATCGGCTGGGAGGGGGAAGGGGGAGAATAGTGGAAAAAGCATAGGGATTAAGAAGCCTAAGTGGTAGGTACAAAATATATACAGGCATGTCAAGAATAGCATAGGAAATGGAAAAGCCAAAGAACTGACATGCATGACCCACGAACATGAGCTAAAGCACGGGATTGCTGGAGAGAAGGGGAATACCAGGTGGAAAGGGGCAAAGAGGGAAAACCTGGGACAAGTGTAATAGCATGATCAATAAAATATGTTAAAAAAGAATAAGATACATAATACCAATTACTCATGTCCTCTTTTATGTCCCTCTGTACAGTGTGAGATTTTCTTCATACAGAATAGTTGTTACATTTTAAAGTTTATTCCTACATAGATTATATTTGTTTCTACTACAAATTAGATCTTTTCTTCCATTTTATTTTCTGATTATTATATAGCAGAGGTTGGCAAACCTCACATATAATTTCTGTCACAATTGCTCAATTTTGTCACTGTAGCATCAAAATAGCTGTAGACAATATGTAAATTAATGAGCAGGGCTATGTTCCAATAAAAATTTATTTGCAAAAACCAGCAGTGGGAAGCCCACCTAAAAAAAAACAACAATTATTTAAATCTTCCAAATAAATGCTACAATAAATTTTAAGTGATTAGTTTGTAAGAAAAAAATGCAAAAAAAAATCTAATGTCAGGTATCAGGGAAGATGGAAATCAACCAGCCATGTTTCAACAAAAGCCTTGGCGTCATAGTGTCAGTATTTATTCAGTATAGTCTACAGTTCGGTCCTTTCATCTGAGTCAGTATTTTTTGTAAGACATCTCTCTCAGTTACGGTGGCTGTTAAAGTAATGCACAGATGAAACAGCTTGGACCCAGACTTCTAAATCACTATGTTCTATTCAAATTAAACCAATACTTAAAAGTAATTAAGACGTTTTAAACATGTGTTCTAGTGGAATATTAATGTATTCTTGTAGACTTACAGTTGTTGTTTTTCTCTTAATATAAAAAAATTTGCCAAATGAAGTAAAATAAAATTTATTTTTAAAATAATGTATTTCATTTCATATCAGCCTGTATAACTTTCTACTTTATGTGTGTTTTGAAATACATATAAGATATTACTACATTAACATATTTCATATAATTTACAAATAGATAAGTATTGATTTGTTTGAAATGCAGGCTCTATTTTTTTTTAACAAAATTTGGAGATCTAAGCAAAATAGTAGAATTATACCTTTTGGGGGTATGAGACTTCCATATGCCATTGTACCAGTTAAAACTTTTAATTCTCACAACCTTACAAATAATTTAAATATTAACTGAAAACATAGAATAGTTAACAATAGCAGCATGGCCAATTTAGTGTTGTATTTAAAGTAATAAATATTAGAATCAGTCAGATGAGAGTCAAGACTAACTTGAACTTCTAACTAAATTGAGGGCTGAGACTAACATGTCACGCAAATGCAGGCCACCCATTTCACCTTCGTGAGCATCTGTTTCCACATCTATGGAATGTCGATAATGGTATCGACCTTTGGAAGTTCTTGTGGGAGATTGAATCTGGTGATCTATGTATGGATATTAATTGCTTAATAAATAGTAGGAATTCTATTACTTAATAAATAGTTATACTAAATTAATCTATTAAAGCAATAAGTACAGTGCAATTTCTGTAGTGAAAAAGATGTACCGTGAGTTGTTTCTGGAAATTCACTCAGAATTTCACAAGCGGAAACTGTATCTTAGAAATTTGCTTTGAACAGATCTAATAATAAAGCATTCACTACTTTAGCAATGAAGTTGAAGAGTGCATGTATTTATACACATCTCATATCTCTATGTGTAGTCAAAAGAATGAGAAATGCGTTTGCTCTTTTTCTCAAGTCAGATTATACTTTCGTTGACCTCTTTAGGTCTGTGGAGGGTTGGCTTCTCCCACTGAGAGTGAAGCAGAAAAGCAAGGAGAAGTTCGGAGTGGGTAATATTGAAAATATTTTCAGTCCTTTCCTTATTACAGACAATGATCCATTCTGGGTTGCTAAGTAAGTATACTGAAGAATAAAGATAGCGCTGGCTGGTGTGGCTCAGTGAATTGAGTGCCAGTCTGAGAACCAAAGAGTCACTGGTTCGATTCCCAGTTAGGGCACACGCCTGTGTTGTGGGCCAGGTCCCCAGTGGGGGCTGTGTGAGAGGCAACCATGCATTGATGTTTCTCTCCCTCTCTTTCTCCCTCCCTCCCCCCTCTCTAAAATTAGTAAATAAATAAAAACTTAAAAAATAGAGTAAAGATAAATTGACTGGGTCTTGTCAACTAAGGGAAACAAGTTTATGCATTAAATTATGTGCTATCTTTAAACTGGTGTTAAGGCAGAACTTACTAAAGGCCATCCTTCCCTTTGACGGTGCATGATTGTGGTTAATCCTGCAGTTTCAGCAGCCAGCTCATCTATATTCCTAACTATCAGACGGGACGACTTTGGTTTGGCTTATTACTTGCTGCTTACTGCTGCCAAGTCTCCTTTTATTCCTAGTATTTTTTCGGTGGAAATTACGTAGTGGAGAGATTTCGCTTTATCATAGTACTCTTGAGTTGTAAACAATGGATTTAGAGAAAAATGTCAACCTTTCGGTGAGACAAGAGGGCATACGGATTACCTCATTTGATGATCCCATTTAATGCAGGGGCAAAACCGGGAGTATCAAAATGAATCACAAGTAGAAAAGTGTGCGTGAGTGTTTGATAATGATACTAGTCAGGGCTGAAAAGAAAAGCATCAAAGATACTTTGGATGACAGTAATAACTATTTGAGAAGAAGACACTATAGTGTAAGTATCAGGGCAGGAAGTGAAGTGTCTCTGATATGTCTCTGTGGTTGGAATCATAACAAAGATGCCAGCCAGTGTGTCTTCGACTTCTTCCTCAGCCATATGCCTGTCTCAGGTGTCTCCTGCCTTACTGACCACTACAAAAACCATAGGAAACCTCCTTGGACTCCACGCTCCCCAGTAGATACATAACATTCATTAATTTGTTCCTTTATCCAACAAACATTTTTTTCAAGGACCTGTTATAATACAGGCAGTGTTCCAAAGTCTGGGGTTACAGAAACCTAAGGCAATAAACATGCAAATATGCAAGAAAATGCTAGGTAATTAAGGACCATAAAGAAGATGAAAGATAGGATAATTGTTGACTGAAAGGCCAATTTTAGACTGGATGGTGAGTAAAGACTCCCTTAAAAGGAATAATATTTAAACTGAGAATTGAATGCTAAGAAAATTGTGCTACATGATAGTCTGGGCCACAGCTAGTGTCAAAACCCCAAAACAAGAATATCGTGTCAGATATTTGAAACAAAAGTAAGTCCAGTGTGAGTGAAATATGTGTGTGAGGGAGAATATGTGAAAAGCCAGAGGTGTGAGAAGGGGTCAAGTCCCGCAGGGCCTTTTATGCCAGTGTAAGTTAGGTTGCTTTTAACTTAAACTATAGATGAAAAGACCATATAGGAGGGTTTTAGAGAGTGGGGATCAAATGGTCTAATTAGGCTTTTTAGCATTTACTTTGAAAGTTTGTAGAGATAGATGCCAAGAAAGGAAAAATAGAAGCAAGGAGACCAATTAGAAGACTGTAGAGGCTGTTAGGAACTGTGGATAATATTGATCTAAGGAGGTGGTACAGTAAGTATGGACAAGTGGAAGGATTTAGAATATGCTTTGGATTTGGAATGGATGAGACATGTTGAAGAGCCGGGTATAAAACATGGTGGGAATCTAAGCATGTGACTTGAAGGACTGGGTGCCTGTGACTGGAGGTGAAAGTGTGGAGAAGGAGCAAGTGGGAGGAAAGAACCCAGAGACCATGTTCAATTTAAGGTAATTGGCTGTATAATTCTGGAACGCAAGTGAATGGTTAGGGCTGGACTTAGGAATTCACAATAAACATTTAAACTCGGAATCCCTGGAATACATGAAATTCTGTGTAAAGAAAATGCCCATAGCAAAAATAAAGGGCATGCTGTAGACCAAGTGCCCTCCCACACTCAGTTTATGTGTTGAATTCCTAGTGTGGTGGTATTTGAAGGTGGAGTGCTTGAGAGGTAATTATGTCATGCAGATGGACCTTCATGGAGAAATCAGTGTCCTTGTTAGAAAAGGAAGAGAGAGCCTTCTCCCTGCCCCCCTCTCTTTCTCTATGTGAGAAAACTAGGAAGAGGGCTCTCCCCAGAACCTGACTAAGCTGGCACCCGGATCTCGGACTTTCCAGCTTCCAGAACTGTGAGAAATAAATGCCTGCTCTTTAAGCCACAGAGTCCATGGGTTCATTACAGAGCCCAAGCAGATTAAGACAGGGCACCACCACATTTACAGGTCCAGCAGAGGAGGACGAGCGAGCAAAGGGAGAAAAGGTCAGGAAATGATGGGGCCATAGAAGCCGGGAGTGGAGAGTGAGTGAAGGAGAAGAAAAGGGCCAGTTGTGTCGGATGCTGCCGAGAGGACGAGTGAGGTGGGGATGAAGGAATGGCCATCGCATCGGGGAAAATGGAGGTCACCGCTGCTCATGGGGACAGCAGAATTGTTTGAGTGTGGGCAGGTGATCACACGTACGTGGGTGCGAGGGAAATGGGTAATGGGGAAAGAGGCAAACTATTACTGACAACTCTTAGGTAAAACTTTGCTATAAATATATTCATATTATTCATAATGAACATTTATAAATCACTCAGTTTATAAACGTGCTCTCTCGTTATCACCATCTTCACTAGAACTTGTTGCAGCTTTTCCGCCAGGACATTAAAATAGCTCCTGCTAAGATTGTCAAATGGTCTTGAAATATATTCTTTGAGGCAAAATTATGAGACTTTTCTTAAATTGGATTCAGTACGCCTAGCTTAGCCTTTTGAATACAGAGAAAATTAATAGTTTCAAGCCACAAATGAGGGAAAACTGGCTAAATAAAATCTTTCATTATGAATTAGCTGTGATATAAAAGCCGTTTCCGCCTGAATTTAATGGAAATAGTTAAACTACCAGAAGGTGGTTAACCAATGCTATTTCACCGTCAATTCATTCGATAATACTTTTGACTATAAAAATCACATCCTTATTCATTGCCATTCTAGTTTGAGATTTAGAAAAAGGATTGAGTTAACTGGAAATGCCTGTGTGCTCCAATAATGTTAGCCACTAAAGACTCAGAATATAAAATAATATCCAATAAAACTCTCTGCTCAACAGTACAATTTTGAGCTTCCACAAAATCCATGAAACATGATACATTTTATTTGGGAAGGCGGTACTCAGTCAGTCACCTGTCCTAACTGTAGCTGATATCTTAATTTTTCCAGGAATTATTAGAATTTGGCCACATTTTAAATTTGGAAGAGAGAATTTTGGCCATACAACCACTTACTGGTGTAAGTCACAGCCAATTGAAATGAGAATTGGCTGAGCTTGCATAGTTCCTCTATGAAAGAAAACTTGCAGACTCCTATACCGAGTCCATTTTTATGTTAGTCAATCTAGAATTGCAATTAAAAGTTTTTTTTTTAACTATTGGACAAAATCCATATTAAATAGTACTATCTCTGTCTCTAAATGCCGGTTGTCAGATGGAAAGGTTTGAGGCGACTGGATGTAAAAGGTGAAGGGACTAAGAAGTACAAATTGATGGTTATAGTCAAGGAAATATGAAGAACAGCATAAGGAATATGGGAAATAATATCATAACGACTATGGATGGGATCAGATTTGTGCTACTAGGTTTATCAGAGCAACCACTTCATAGGTTATGTAAATATCTAACGACTATGTTGTACACCTGAAACTAATATAATATTGAATGTTAACATTAATTGAAAAGTAATTTAAAAAATATGTAAGATCAGTATTGGAATTATATAAACATTTCAGGACCCATTGCTATTTAAAGGATTAATCAAACACCATATTCTTGATAAGTGATATAAAAATATTAAATTAACTCACCATCTTCAGTAAATGCTTAATGAGTATTCTAAGGAAAGAAATTGGATTGTAATATTAATTTAAAAATTAACTTAATAAGCTAATATGTTGTAAGTGTTCTTTAGGCAGACACAGTAGAAAGATTGAGCTCCATTTTAGTGGTGTTTCAAATATGCATTAACATAATTTTGCTTAGTAGAATACCTAGATTTTATAGTATGCTTCATAAACTGGGATTAGGCTATTTTCATAAAAGAAACATGTACTCGTGAATGATTATAAAGCTTAAAACTTGTTCCTTTTGTGAAATGGAAACTGTGAACACCTAACGAAGTCCACTTTAGCTTAGGTGGGACGTACCGAACTGATCCTGTCGCACTGTCAATCCTTTCTGCTCTGGAAAAACGATGCAAGTTATTCTCTGCCAATTATGTTTGCATGCTCTTCTTTGAAGAAAGGGAACTTGAGACCAAATGAAAATTGCTGTTTTGAATACTTAATCAAAGAACAAGAGTTTTGTTAAAAATCTAAACATTGGAATTTTAATTGAAAAATTGTGTGGTGCATATTGAGATATTTTAACAAAGAGTTGAAATTTTGCCTTTGTGCCAGTAATTTAAAATTCTCTGTCTCAGGGGTCTTAAATCAATCATTTATTTGGATTCAGTATGGCAGGTAGGATGAATCTCAAAGAAACTGGATTTATGGAAATAAAACAACAGCCTTCATGTTAAGATTCATCAAACATTTCAAATCGTCCACAGCAAATACATGAACTGAACATCAACATGTACAGAAAAATAGCTACTACGGATATTAGTTAAGAAAGGCCTTATAATAAGATATTTTATAAATATCAGGCTTACAAATAATGGAGGACTTAAAAGAAAGTCGGCAAATAGAATCAAGTAAGTTTCAAAAATACATTAAAAAGAATGGTACCTGTCTCTAGGTGACTTAATATAGTGCAGGGGTAGAGCTCCCAGATGAGTGACCTGCTCTGCCCACTGCAGACTCAAGGATTCTGATCCCAGTTCTTAATTGTTTTTACCTCATTCAAATATTGCTCAAAAATGCTATAAGAAAATCTCTTCTTAAACTTGGAATTTCATAGATGAAAAATATAACTAAAAAAAAGCCCATACAATGAAATAAGAACTAAATAGTCCTATTAAGCATTAAAAATGTATAATACATTACAAGTAATATGCAGGGTTGTGCTAGAGTTTACATCCAACTTTTAATCACTAGGGAACTAGTAGAATGCTCCACACCTTTCAAGGAGATGAATTGTAATAAAACATGCATTAAAATTTTAGTGGCTTTGACACAGAGTGCTATTTCTACCCCACCCCCACCCCCCACCACCCTTGAAACCAATTTAGGTCATGTGGTGTAGGGGCAGGACTGAGAGGAGAACTCACCTCCCTGAATGTATTCAAGGGCCAGTCTAGTGCCTTTGCTATCTGTCCTCTAAGGCCTCAGAGTTCTCCACTGTATTTTCTGGAGGCAGCCAAGGGGCCGCAAGAAAATGGAATGTATATTTCCATCCAATTATATTGGGCAGAGTTCACTCCTGCGGCCCGAGGCAACTGTGTGAAAACCTGGGAAATGTGGGCTTGCTCTGTACCCAGGAGGAAAAGGGTCTCACAGACCCAAGGTGTCCTCTCTGCTGTCAAAGATTTATAGCTTAAATTAAATATGTGGGTCATGGGGTTATTTTTTCCTCTTTTTTATGCAGACACTATTTTTATATCCTCCTACACTGAATAAATGCTATCCACCATTCTTTCTTGAGCTCTCGTGTGTCCACACACTTCGGTGTGTTTCTCCTGTTACTATCTTATTCCAGATGCTTCTTCTTTCTAAGCAAGATTGATGAACCATCCACCTAACTGATAATCTTCCTCTGAATGTCTTCTAGGGATCTCCACATGAATTCCCAGGTGCTTTTTGAAAAGTACATGTGACCCTGTCACTTCCTACTTAAATCCTTCCTTAGCTTTCCTTAGAGCTAAAGTCCAAACTACTTAGCAGAGATTATGAGAACCTGAATACTTAGCACATTCTGACAGGAAGTGATTAAAGCCAAGGCTTCCATATGACTGTAGAAAATTATTCGTTCTAGTTGTACCATGTCCTAGATGTTGAAACTTGGCAGATTTTTCTGGTCAAAGCTTGTATCATTTTTGTACTCTGACCACTGATACATTCATATAAATAATCCATGGTCTTTCTTGTCTTTAACTTCAAAGAATTATACATATTTGATAAAAGATTAATTCAAGATAATATTATTGAAACAGAGATTTGAGGTACTTGAAGCTAAATAATAAATGCTTGGGTATTGAATTAATCACTGGTTTTAGGAAATACAATTTCCACTGGTTGAAGTAGAATGAAAATATCTAAGTATTTTAATTTTTTACATATGTTTGTATGTATGTGTGTGTGTGTCTACGCATATCAGATACTATAATCTTTCCCATCAAATCTTTCCAGAAATTAATGTCCCCTATATGTACTTGGCCTTGCTTGAATTCAAGAACCATCCATTGGTCTCTTCTGCTGCTGTGACAATGCAGGATTCCAGTGTCTCTGTTATCAACAGAGGCCACCCTTCTGCCAGGACTCATTGCACTCCGGGTGACTGGGCTGCGTGCCACCCCCCTGGGCTCACGGTGGGGAGAATGCTCTGCTTACTCATGGGCGTGTTACCCTAGTGATAGGCAGGAACATGCTCATCATTTTCCATGGCCCAAATGAGATCTGTTTGGCATTGTTTTTTACATTTGAATGTCATACAACTTGGGACATTGAATAGTAGTCACACTATACTAACCCTGTCAACCCTTGTTCCTTCCCAGATCTGTTTTAGAGATTTTGATGTGGCTGTTCCTTTCTCTCATTCTGGGACTGTCTTTAATTACAGGCTGGTGGCTCATCTCCTGTGTCCAAATATCCAGCCTCAAAATAAAAACTGATCTCCGACTTCCCAGAAGAGACTGTGTCTATTGCCCAGTTTTCTGAGTCTTCATTTAACACCTCAGAATTGACACGATATGCAAAATGATACTTCAAATGGCAGCTTCTTTCAAAGGACACTCGTATCTGCAAAGTAGTGTTTAGCTCTTTGGCCTCCGTGAGACATTCACAAGCAGAATCCGTGCATTCATGTGCACGTTCACTCACTAGTTCATTCAGTGCATATGTATCACACATCAACCATGAACCTGGCTTGGGTGATAATTTCACAAAGCAAACAAAGTCTCTGATTTCATCCAACTTACTTTGTAGGGGTAGGAAATGACAATCAACACAAATATTTGCTGTAACAGATCTGCATATGCAATACGTGGGAAAATGATGCAATAGAAGTGGTTTATGATTATTGCAACACAGTCAGCAGAATCAAAGAGTCCAATGCCCAAATCTAGGTCACTACCTCCCGAAGGAAGGAAACGCTCTGCCTGCGAGGCACGAGGCAGGATTGTTCAAAGCTTGCTCCAGTTCCTTTCATTGCCTATCGAGGAACCAAACCAAAGCTCGGGGTCTGATATTTCCCCTCTTCATTCCATGTCCTCTGAAACTGGGCTGTCCACAAGTCTGTAAAGTCATGAGGATGGCGTAACTATAGGAGGACCCGGTTCTTTTCAATGGGGGTTTCAGGTCCAGTTCGCCTCCTTAAGTGATTAATTATTATATCTTTCAGAGTAGTTATTTAATGGTCTCATTTCACTTTCCTTGACATCCTGATAAACATATAGCCAACAGTTGTAAATGATTAAAATAGTGAGGGTTTAGGTAGATGCTAAGTGCCAATTTAGTTAAGTTGACATTTTCCTTTTTAGAACTAATTAGTTTGTCAGGTACTAACATCACCCGTTCTACATGACATTCACATTTTATGACAAATTTGAGAATAATTATTACTACTTTATCAGAAAGGATATTTTCTTTACTATAAATAAAATGTTAATGTCTGTCTGTCCTTTGTTAATATTTATTGTATCCTGAAAATTTATTTTAAATTTTACTGCAGAATCCATTGGGAAAGAGGATTTTAATATAAATAAATTTGCGTTCAAGATAACTCTTGTGTAAAACGTGTATACAAATTTACAATGAAAGTCACCCCTATCTTCTGTATGCTAGCCCCATTGGCATTTTAAGTTCATCCGGTAAGTTTATCTTTATATATTGTTGTATGTCCCTTCAATACTTTCCTGTTTCCTATTTCTTCTCACTCCTTCCTCATTAGAATGTATGTCTTTACATTAATTGAGTTATGTATTATAAGCATATTAACTTACTTGCATGGTTAAGTCTCAACATTGAAAGAAAGGGGCTAGGACGTCGCTCTGGAGCTGGTCATCGTGGATGGCTGTGAGTACTATTATGTACATATTTACATGCGTAAGAAGAGGGACTATCTGAACAGTGACCTTACGTAGCCGTCCTATCAATTCCAAGCATTGTGTTACTATATGCTCAGTAGAAACTCCAATCCCAAGTCATTAACTAGGGAATAGATGTTTACTGCAAAAGATCTTGTCAGTAGACTTTCATCAAAAGAAGAAATATATTCTGCTATTCCAGTCATGGCCTTATGAGAGTAAAAAGACCAGACAGAACAAAGCAGAATTAATGGGAAATTAGGATATGTTCTTTAATCCACCCCACCCTTATTTTTTTATCGTAAGTACCACATCTTTTTCACGATATTTTTAACATAAGTACCACACCTTTTTAACGATATCTAACACTGGAGTTGTCCGTCTTCTTGATAAAACCTTTACACACAAATTAGATATGCAACTGAAAAACCTATAGAGGACTGTTAACTTTATTTGTAACAAACCACTTTTGCCCAACCCTGCTCTGGTGCTGACACTGAATGTCAAGTTAGGCTCCTTTAAGTGTGTTTTTTGTTCTTTGTCACTTAGGACATAGGCTCATTTACCATGGAAAAAACTCACCTTTGCGCACATCGAGGACTCCAACAAAAATGTTGGGAGATGGAGGTGATCACTTCTGTAAGGTGTTCAGCCTCGTAACAATAACTACCAAGGCTGTACTTTTCACATGTAACATCCACATGTTTCCATGGCCTTTGTCTCTGGAATATGGAATCATTACCAAATTCTATGGGGAGAAAATGGGAAGCTTTTAGTGTGGTGAGAGAATTCTCCAGTCCCTCTCTACCAGAAAATACTGAATTCAATTAGCTTTTAGAGAGTATTTAACATAGGGAAAATATTTGAGTCCGATGTAAACCAAAGCGTTTACAAGTAGTAGAAGAAGCAAAATATGAATTAGATAGTAACAAGAAACAATAAGTAATTAAATTTAAAATGGGTTGTACATTTCAGGAGGTAAAACAATTCATGAACAGTATATAACCGGTGGGGGGGGACCTATGTTAACTCCACTACTAATCAAAGGGACACAAATATGAACAACTTAATTTTTAACCTTATTAGCATGCCCTTTTGCTTCACAGGGCATAATATTCTGAAAGATCTTACACACCTGCTGGATTGGAAAGCAATCTAGTAATTCATGCTGAGAAAGAGTATATCATTCGATCTTGGAATTACATTCTAAATCTCCTGCCAAACTTGAGGGAAGAACCAGACAGTAAAAGAAAGTTTAGGAGCAAAGATATTTATTATTAACAATTGCAATACTCTAAAGCAAAATTTGTAAATATTTTACTTATTTTTACAGGGAAGGAAAGGGAGGGAGAAAGAGAGGGAGAGAAACATCAATGTGTGGTTGCCTCTGCGTGCCCCCTCCTGGGGACTTGGCCTGCAACCCAAGCTTGTGCCCTGACTGGGAATCAAACTGGCAACCCTTTGTTTCATAGGCCCACACTAAATATCCCAGCCAGGGCTGAAGCAAAAGTTTTTAGGCAGGGAGATTATTAAATTATGGCATGTTTACAAATATAATATTGTGTAAACACTAATGTCATGGTTTTGAAGATTAGTCATCTACACAAAGTCCCTTAGTATAAAGTTAATTTTAAACAAAGTATAAAGTAACATATAAAATGTCATAATCTTGCATACATTAATTATAGAAAAATACCCATAACCAAATATATCAAATGTTAATATTTTTACCTTTGCTATGTGGGCTTGTTTGTGTGGTGTGTGTGCGTATGTGCAGGAATTCTTTCTACATTTATATTGCTTGGCCTTTCCAGACCTTCTACTTTTGCATAGCTATCAGAGAAAATATGTATGAAGGCATGCTAGAGGGGTTAGCTCTGAAAAGATTTAGGTCTCCCTGTTTTTGACTTGCAGTTAAGGGTGTTCCAAGCACTACTACTACATAAAAGAGTCTATCTCCAAAGCAGTATGAAGAAAGGGTGTCCTTTACATTGCGTTTGGCAACTTGTGAACGATCTTCTCAATTCAAATAGCGGAATGCATATTTCAAAGTTAAAAAATTAAAGCATTTTTCCAATGCTGAATTACAGTAGCATAGTTGGCATAAGCATCTGTGAGGAAAAAATGTGCATGCCAGAAAATGATTGAAAGTACAGTTGCAATGTTCCTGATAACAACCTTTCCTATCTGCGGCTTAAATAAATGTGTTCCATGTCAAAGGCGGTTCTCCCCGCTGCAACACAGAGCTCCAGTGATCAGTAAAAGGAGACAACGGACTTCTTCAAGGAGTCTTGATTTTTACGTGATGCCATCAGCTCACGGAGTATAAATTCTGCTGCCAGGGCTAAGCAGATGCACAAGCTTATCTGAATTCTTGTGTTCCAGGCATTGGGTAAAGTATGTTCATGTCACTAGCTTCTCTCAAGTGATGTTCATCATCACCTCCCTGATGGCCTGATGTGAGTTTACAACAAGTCTCCTAGGTGTCCTAGCACATTGCAGCTCTCCCACAGATGTCATAAACAGCTGCGTCTTCGGAAATGAATGTCAGAATCACGCCAGCCTAAGAGTATATTATCTACCTGCGTGTCTTGTTGCTGACACACCAGGTGAGGAGCTCATTCCAAAGTCCGTGGCCAAACAAACCTTAAAGTACAACATTTGCATCCAGTGCGCGAGGAGGGCATTTGAGAAGTCCAGTCATTTACGGGGACCAAATGTCTCTTATCTAAACAATATCATTGCCTCAGCTGGTTCCTGCTTTCTTTAATTTTCCCCCACTGTGGAAATATGTGAAAGTATAGGACTTAAGGCCTTAAAGACCCTTGAAGATACTCATCTAAACATTTACATTTTCCAATTAAGAAGCTTAAGAGTTAAATATTTGTCTAAAGTTGCACTGGCAGCTGATGGTGTATTTAGAAGTAGAACTAAAGTATGTTGATTTCTAGTCAAGTGCTAATTTTATTATATCAGACTAACTCACTAAATAATGTTTTCCAAATGAGTTTGTTTAGAGCAACCACATTTCATTATATTATTCATTCATTATATTATGTTAAAAAATAGATTCTTCTTCCCTTCCCTCCCTTTACCTCCCACCTGCCCTTCCTTCCTTCCTTCCTTCCCTCCCTCTCCTTCTTTCTTTTTTTTTCTTTTGTCATCTCTCCCCTCTCCTTATTTCATCTCATCCTCCTTCCCTTTCTTCCTTCCTCTCCTTTACTCCCTCTTCTCCTCTTCCTTCCACTTTCCCC